>JANIEQ010001878.1:0-77228 GCA_024708375.1 Oxalis stricta
CGAAACGACGTGTAGGATTAATTCGAGTAATTTCTTTTAAGCGGTGGTATTTGCGAAACTAATAACGATATTTCAATAGGTGAATAATCGCGACGTCACGTTACTCCGAGAAGGACAACACGAGACGTAAAGAAACGGTGAGTGTACTTTCTTTTTAATTATGAAAGTATTTTTATGATTTATTAAGTATACCTATATTACTATGCCGTAATTTATGTTTATTTCGAGGTTTACACGTTATTTAAAATATACGGCATAGTTACGTATTATACTTTAGAAAAACTGAAGAGAACTTTTAACGACGTAAAAGCGAGGTTTCCATTTATTCTTAACGACGAGGTTTAAAAGCAAGTTTTGCTTTTATTATATATATATATATATATATACATATATATATATACGAACCCAATCTAAACTTTTTTCTTTCGAAGTTCAAGGGATGCGGTCGACTTTGCGGCGACCAAATCCAAACATTACACCCATGGTTACGGGTGTAATCGAGGTTATTCTATTTACACCCATGGTTACGGGTGTACGAGGTTTAGGATACTACGGTAGTATTCTCGAGGTTATTAGGAAACTATAATAGGTCGCTCCGTTGTAGTTCCTAATGTTTTTCACCGAAAGGGTTCGATAAATGTTTTCGAGGAAAAATGAAAGTATACAGATGTTTTCGACGGATTGTTCTTGATGATTGTTTTTTATGAATATATTGTTTTTCCTAATGATATTTTAGAAGTATTTCGATAAAACCTCACTAAGCGTAAGCTTACGTTTTTTTTCGAAAAAATTTATTTTCTCTTCGAGGTTGATCGGTAGCGGCGGTAGCGTCTAGGGCGGGCTCTTTGGCGATAGGATTCTCTTCCGCAAGTTTTCCAAGTATGAAGAAATGTTTAAATTTTGGTGTATATAATTCCGCAAGACTACTTTTAAATATTTAAGTTATGTGAAAATAATATTATGCTTTAATAAATATTCATTATGTTTTAATTAAGTGGATAATTTGAAAGTCAAAATTAAGTCAAAGTAAGTAAAGTGGCCTAAAGCAGTCAGATCGAGCGGTCGAAGTGAACCCACACTATATATATATATAATTACTATCATAATAATTTATGAATTATCGAGGTTTAAGAGCTATTTAAAAATATACGGCGTAGTTATGTATTATCTTTTAAGCGAAGAGAATCTTCAGACCACTAAAAGCGGGTTCAATTACTTCTTAACGACGAGGTTAAAAGCAAGTATTGCTTCAACATATATATATATATATACGCGAACCCTGAGACCAAAGCAGAGGGTCACAAAAGACCTAACTATCCATTACGGATTAGGTGAAAACCTGAGTACGGCGAATCACGTCATCAAATAAAAACAGTTGTTTTTTGTGTTCGTATTTTATATAATATATATTATAAAGCAGAAACCTGCTTTTTTAAGATTCATCGCTAAGCAATAACTGACATAGAGAGTCATTAAAAAACGAAAAATTTGCTTTAAGATCTTGAAAGGTTCAACTTTAGGTTTTGAGAATATAATACATAATACGTATACTTAAATAAATCTTAAAAACATCAATTAATCAAAAATACGGCATAGTAATATATATAATTCATCAACATATTTTTTTAGTAATGAAAAAGTAACACTCACCTTATAAGTGCTCTCAATTAGATTTCCATCCGTTTAACGTTGAGGATTGCTCGACCTATCGAAATGTCGATCATTAATTTCATACATGCCAACGGAAGAAAATTTCTCGAATTAAATCCTACGCGTCACACTCGTCGTAATAATCCTATTTTAAAATTAAGTATTATTCCAATTTGTTCTTTATTATTTATCTTAAAAATTGTTGTTTGAAATAATTTAAATCTTATAAATCGTCTCTTTATCATGTGATTTTGACCAGTCAGGATCATCATATGAACGATGAATAAACGCTCTATTAATCTTATCCGATCGATCTGCTTGTTTTGGCGCCTCGATCCGTCCGTTTTTGGATCTATCGGCTTATTGTGTGCTCATCCGCACACGATAATTCCTACCTCACACCTTATAGAAATCGAGACTCTTCTTCGCTTTCGAGACTCTTCGTCTTTCACTCCCGAATGATGTCCTCCCTTCAATTTCCGGCCTCTTCGACCTCGCAATAACGGCGAGCCCATCGATCTCTGCAACACGGCGACCGTTTGGCCGTCCTTCTACGAACCATCGACCTCCACAACGTTGGCGACGATTTCTCCATCTTCGTTGTCGGCGTCGACCTCTGCGGCGTCGACCGCGAGCTCCTCTATTCTCCTCCGGCCAGAGCCTCTCTGCCAGACCGAGATCGGTGGCTTTCCCGGTCAACTTCCGACCGGAGGGCAATGAAAGTGGCGTCTTGGACAGTGATGACGTTGATGTTGCCGGTTCCGACTTTGTCATTGACAACGACTCCAATGACTCAAATGATATTTCTCATCTCCTCCAGGTAATTATTTACTATCTTAGACTATTTAATCAATTTTTTCATATCTAAATGTTCCTCCAGATTTGTTATTAATGTAAAATGATCGGTAATATTTGTAGTACCGCGGTGCAATCAACCTCGGAAATAATAAGTACGATGATGTGAATAAATTGCAATCGGCCCTCGAATAGCGAAACATTAAAATGATGAAACAGTATATGTATAGTTCAATCAACCTTCAAATAATAGTCTGTCTGGTGATGTAATATTTATATAATAGAAAAAAAACACCAATTTGTTGAATATTCTAAATGAGTGAAAATAATATTCTGACATTTTTAAACAATTTTCCCGAGTTGAAAAATTACTTTAAAATAATTTTAGAAAACACTTAATTATATTTAAATCATATCTTAAATCTTTAATTAACAGCGAAATTAAAATAAATCAAATCTTATTTCGAAAAATTACAGAGTTTTTGGTATTATGTATAAAATAATATTTTTTTTAGCTTCTTGTAAATATTTCGTTAGTTTTTGGACCAGTAGAAATGATTTTATTTGGTTCGGAAGATATAGTAAATTCTGATTGGTTTTGAATGGTGCTAATCCACCTCAGACCAGTGGTATGATAACCTACGGTGCGATCAACCTCGAATAATAGTACGGTGATGTGAATGGTGCGATGGACCTCAAATAGCTGAACGATAAAATGATGAGCGGTATGTGTATAGTGCAATCGACCTCCGAATAATAGTGGGGTGATGTCAATTGTATAGTCGCTATGCAACCTCGAAATAATAGATACGATTGATGTGAATAGTCGCGATACCGCTCAGAATAGAAAGACAGTAAAATGATGAGCAGTATGTGTATAGTGCGATCAACCTCAAATAATAGTATAGTGATGTAATAAGAATAAGAATAATCACGATGATATAATCCGCTAATTAAATTAAATTAATTCCGTAAATGCTTTTGATTTTTGGCAAAAAATTCTATTTACTCCTTAATCTTTTAAAAAATTGACAATTTCAATCCAACCTAAACATCTGCTCTGTTTTAATTTAAATGTTGCTTTTTCTTTCTACTAATTGTTTGTCCTTTGAATGTTGCAATTTCCACTGAGCTGCTCATCTCTTTCTTGCTTCTGATTATATATTAGGTTTGTGTTTCGATTCCATTCTTCTTTAATTTATGTGCATATTTATTTTTTTCCTTCATTGCAGTCCAGATGATTTGTTATTGTACAATGATTTTGGCTTCCAAAGCCAACTAGCACTATGCATGCTGTTTGATTGGCTTCAAATTTGTATAGCAATCAAAATTTGTAATAAATTTTTGTGGTTGGGTATGTGAAGTACAATGCACTTATGGTGTTTCCTAGTGTTGATGTAAGAGTGTCCCTGAATTTTGATTTCTGTAACAAATTCTTCGACTTAAAATGTTTTCTTCTCAATGTTTTCGTACTTGCATAATTTCTCAGTGTCTGATCGGCCGTCTTATTTGTGTCCATTGATCTCATTTTTCCTGTTTTAGTAGGTCTCTTTGGTTCTTATAATGGAAATCGATGTCATGTTAATCTCATTTGCTTTAATTGATTTCTGCAGTGTGGAGGTTGTTCCCTCATTCGAGATTCTTCGCTTTCCACAGCTTCCCCTAAAATTTTCCAGCACCATGTAAGTTTTTCAAACTACATAATTAATTAGTTTGTTTGACCTGTTTTTCTGATGTTGGAATGAATGGGTTTGGTTGTATTTTTTCAAATGATTGGTGATATTTCTTTTCGCCTGTTGACGTACCAAGCCAGCCAAGAAGACGGATTCCTATTTTTGTGTCACCTTCTGATTACAGTACAAATGCCCCTTCTTCATCATCACAAGCAGATGAAGTATTTCCTTGCCATTTCTCCTCTCCACGTACAAGACCAAGAACACGTGTTTCTTCTCGTTCGGAGAGTGTCTATGATAGTACAAATCATGTATCATCACGATTTCCTTGCCATTTCTCATGTCCGCTTTAGGCCAAGAAGGATTTCCTTCTTCATCGTCTTCAGCAGCCACAGGAAGGAATGGATTTCTCAGTTGATCTAACGCATTGTAGGAAAAGAAAACGGGTTTCTGTTAATGACTGTCAATCTCAGTGGCATCAATAATTCTGTCCACTTTTTAGGGATGCCTAATAGTATATGTCTATATTGCAATTCCACCAACTGGGCTGAGGAGCAATGTAAGGACGTCGGTTCCACTTCCAGCTTATGTTGTCGGAAGGGCAGAGTGAAGTTACCGCGTTACGAGACCCCTCCTGAAACTTTACGTACCTTGTTAAATCCACATGGTAGTTCAGTGTCCAAGCATTTTAGGCGTTTCATCAGGACTTACAACTCTTTGTTCTCTTTTATTTCTTGTGGTGCTAAAGTTGACCAAGGCGTAACTCATCAGGGGCCATATGTCTACAAAATATCTGGACAAACACGTCATAGAATCGGTTCTATATTACCTCTTGAAGGACGTCCACCCAAGTTTTTTCAGCTTTACGTACATGATACAGAAAATGAGGTCAGGAATAGGATTTCAGCGTTTGTGAAGGTGATAGTAACAATGATGTGGATGAAGATATTGTCGGACAACTCATTCACATGCTTGATCAGTTTAATCCATTAGTTCAATTTTTGAGGACCTCGCGAGACAGATTCCAGAGATCCTGATTACCACCAATCAAAGTTAGCTTCCTGGGGATCTCATTATTGGAACATCAAAATAACAGGCTGCAGCTTGTTAGGGGATCATATCCCTCACTGATGTCAATGCAGTATCCACTCATTGTTTCCATATGGAGAGGATGGCTTTAGGCCTGGACATACCATATGTCAATTTATATCATGAAAAGAAGCTTAAACGTCTCTATGTTACTATGAGGGAGTTTTATGCATATATATCGATGCATAGGTTGATGAGAAGTCCGCTTATCGTGTGGTGGAAATTTGTTGCAACAGTTTATAGTTGATGCTTTCTCTTGCATCGAGCACACGAGATTGCACTACATAAGACGGAATCAGGTCAGACTTCGCATGGATTTCTTAGGTGAGATTGAGGATGCATATTCACGGAGAGTCAGTTCGCTAGCGAAATAGGTCGAGGTGTTGTTTTGCCTGGAAGCGTTATTGGATCTCCTAGACATATGATGAGAATTTACCAAGACTCTGTGGTTGTTTGTCGAGTTTATGGACTTCCAACTCTATTCATTACATTTACTTGCAATCCTAAGTGGCCTGAAATTGTACATGCGTTCAAGGATGTTGTTGGCCCAAATGCTCGAAGATAAACTCGATATTGTCGGTAGAGTTTTCGGACTCAAGTTGCGTGCTCTCAAAGATGACATCAAAAAGAAAAACACTTTGGTTCATATCTCGCAGGTCTGTTTGAAACATATATAATGATATCTTAACTGAAATTTAAAATGTCAACAGTTTGTAATGATACTTGAGTGAATTTTTACTGCATGCAGATATGCACACGATAGAATTTCAGAAGCGAGGACTTCCACATGCTCATATTGTTGTTTGGCTGGCCGATGATTTCGTATCACAGATGCCGGGCATTGCCGACAAAATTGTAAGTGCAGAATTGCCAGATCCCGAGGTCGATCCAGTGGGCTATTCAACTGCCTGTGAATTCATATTGCATAAACCATGTGGCGATCTTAATGAGTCCGCACCTTGTATGGAAAATGGCAAGTGCTCAAAGTTTTTTCCAAAACCATTTTGCGAAAACTCATTCGTCGATTCAAAGGGTTTTCTTAGATACAGGAGAAGAGATAATGGAATCAAATCCGAGCATAGATGAGCGTCCGGACAATAAATATGTCGTGCCTTTCAACAGGGATTTGATTACCAAATTCCAAGCTCATATAAATGTCGAAGTATGTTCTCATGGAAAACTTATGGAATATATTTTCAAGTTTACGCAAAAGGGTCCAACAGATCTAGAGTTGATTATTCCGCTACTCATAATTCTTCACATGTTGCTTCTACACCAAATTCTCATGTTCACATCGAGGATGAGATTAAAGCGTATTTGGATTGTCGTTCCTTATCCGCTTACGAAGCATTTTGGCGCACTTTTGAATTTCTAATGCACGAGAGGAATCCAGTCGTCCAAGCAGTTGCATGTGCACCTTCCGAACTTGAATCCGGTATGTTTCTCGACTATCGTTGTGTCGAAAGCTTACTCGCCGATCCCGATGTCGGGGAAGACAATGCTGACCGAGTGGATGGTCACAAATGCTAATACATCTGATGGTAGGCATTTGACATTCTTAGATTTCCCAAAGGAATGGGTTTGGCATTCAAAGGACCGTGTTTGGGTGAGGAGACGACGAGGGCTAACTGTTGGTAGATTAGAGTACGTGAACCCGAATGCCGGTGAGATTTATTTCTGAGCCTTCTCCTTACTGTATCCAAAGGTGCCACGTCATTTGAACATTTAAGGATCTGTAGATGGTGTCCTCTACGATTCTATTTAGGTCCTCCTGCAAAGCACTTGGTTTATTAGGTGATGATACGGAGTTGGAAAATGCATTAAACGAAGTATCAAAATGGGCAACTAATTCGACTCGGATTATGAACCTATTTCGATAATTCTACGCCATTGTGGTGTTTCGATTGTAATGCTCTCTTCCAGAAGGCTTGAAATTGATGTTCGACGACGACATTCTTTATGATTTCGATGAAAGCTTTAAAAATTTCGTTATCGTCTCTTTGGAGAAATCTTGAAATTACGTTAAATTGATAAATGTTAAATTTACCTCTCATTCTATTTTCCAAAATTGTTAATGTTAGTTCCATCAATCAAGCGATAGAGCAAAGAAAGGAAAAGGTACATTTCTAATCAATTTCAAATCAAAATGGTGAAATGAAACACTAAATATAGTGAAACAGGTGAAACCAAAATTCATCGTGAGTGCATCGGAAAGCACAAAGCCACTCAAAATCGCATGCTATATTTCTAATACTTAATCAAATTTACGCAGTGATTAGAAAATAAATTAAATAAAAGGAAAGAAATCGTCAAGCATTAGAAGTACTGTAGCAACACTTATCAATTCGTGGCCATACCTCGAGTGTCACTAATAAAGGTAAAGGCGTAAACAAAGAATTGGAGGATCATGAAGCTTATGATCCATCGTTTTTTGAGCGATTTCGCGCATAACAATCACGGTTTCGATCCGAGGAACCCTCTCAATGCTGATCGCTGTTCAATTAAGGATTTCGAGATCTTTGAAGATCATGATCGATTGGAGGATTCCAAGAGTCTCAGTCATTGAATCCGAAAACAAACGGCTAGGATATATGAAAATGGGAGATAAAGAGAAAAAGTAATTCGTCGATCGAAAAAGAAACACGCTTACTTACCTTCTGGCGCCGATTTGAGAGCGAAACAAGGAGATTTGCTCTGTGTTTGGCATTTTTTTCTTCTTCTTAGAATGAAGAAATTAATTATCAAAAATAAAAGAATAGAAGGAAATTGGCGGGTGAATTATATTATTTGAAATTTTTTAAGCCAAATGGGCCTCAAGCGTAATGGGTTTGTTTCGTTACGTCCTCTTGGATGGCGCGCGGGCCTTAAAGAACGACCCTCGGACGTGTAGTGACCGATTAACATTGTCTTAGTTATAACTAATACAACATCGCGCCTCAAAATACATGATATAAACATGATATAAACATAATGTATTTTGAGACGGAAAAAATAATTAGTAGTAACAATTAACAACTAATAGAGATAATATACTTATAAAGGCTATTGTCGAAAGAAAAGTGGTCCGAAACTGCTGTATTGAAAAGAGCTGCGAAGGTCCTTGTGTCGAAAAACATTTGGTCAGAAAGACCTAAGTCTAATTTTGCTTGTAATTTTGCTGGACATATAACTTACGTGGCAATTTAAAGCGGACATATATCTTTGAATTTACCTACTACATCAGTTAATTTTGCCACGTAATGATCACGTCATTTAATTGAACCCAAAAAAAAATCAAAATGAACTAAAAAACATCATTGAATCAGAGCTGAATCATTTAGTTCCGATCCTTAGGTGTTTAAAAGTTAAATAGCGAATACGTTCCTTTTCTCAAGGATCCTCCTTTATGTTTTATCTCGTCACAGATCGCCATCGTCGGTCGAGTCAATCACCAAACAACAAAGCACTAACATTATCAATCTTTAAGTCACCTAATTTACATGTCGTTTTATAATTACGGAGAGGATGTACTACTTTTCTTGGCATAAGTTAAGATGTATACTATCATTAGTAGGCATAGACTCCTCACAGCATTAGAAAAAAAAAAAAGAGAAAAATTGAGATTTTTATTTTCTTAAAGAAGAATATACACGACTAAATTACATCGTGTTTAAGCGTTGATATGCACGATAAAATTTGGAGACAGAGTATCATGCCGTACGGAAGATATATGTTGATCGAAGACAAGAATTAGCTAGCTGTCGACCACACTATTCAAATCATCTCTATAAATATGGTTATAACTCTATAAATTATGTTTAATTATAACCTTCGTCGATTTTTGCGTAAGAAAAGCTTTAATCGGCTGAACCAAAGTCGAATTTTTATTCGTCTCTACATGGTGGTTTTGGGGAAATGTTTGTGCTTCCGGCACATTTTGCCGAAATTTCATGGTAGTTTATTGTGCCCAATATCACTGTGAGCAAGTCTTATTGCGCAGAGAATTTATCATGAGGATAAACAATTTGAAACCATCCCGTTGCATTTGATTTCTAATTTGCCGTACGCAAAATAATTTACCCCTATGGACCCAGCCTGACAGTTGGATTATTAGTCCTGGCTTTCTTCCCTCATAAAGAAAAACACTCGAACTCAAAAAAAAGAAAAGCAACAGTGCGTCCTATTCCAGATTCTTGATATCTGGGGAACCAGAAGACCAGACCAGAGATGTCTCGTACACAGGGAAAGCTTCATGGCTGGGCGAGAACCACATACCAAACGGATTCAAACTCCGTGAAGCTCAGCGTGATCCTCGCCACCGTTCCGCTGCCTTTCTTCCTACTCCGCCTCCCGCCCGTTCTCACCTCCTCGAAGACCGCATTGCGATCCAGCACCGCGAGGATCCAGACTCTCGCATGGTAGACAATCAACGCCTCGCCGCCGCGTATGTGAGCTCTCAAACAAGACCCTCGCTCCTCTCCACAGCAGGAGCTCCGTCAATTATCTGGCGGCAGCGGCGGATGTGAAGGCGGAGAGGGACGCCGAGATAAGAGGCGTTTATGAGAAGTCATTGAAGCTCGACGATAAGGTACGCGAAGTTACCGCGATGAGTGTGGAGCTTGATCCAGGTGCGGTCGGATGTAGAGGAGGCTTAACGCGATCAAGCAGGATATGACGGCTCAATTGCAGAAGATTAGTGGTAGATTTAGAGAAAGCGAACAAGGACTTGCAACGAGTGCCGATTATTAAGGAGGAGATTGAAGCCGTCAGCAAGAAATTCAAAAGGGAAGGTAAGATTGAATAACTGTTGAATTAGTTTTTGTTGAGTTCAAATTTTAGTGTGCAAGTCTCCTCTCCTGAATATTTGAATCAATGAATAGGACTGCAATTGAATGTGAGAAGAAGAACAGGGATAGCAATAACGAGCACAGCATGGTAATGGAGAAAAATATACACTTGCATTGGCTCGTGAAATCGACAGACTCCGAGCAGAGCTAGTGAATGTCGAGTCTAAAGCAGCTGTTGTGCTAATCCAAGTAAAAGAATTCTCCTTTACTGTTTTATTTATCAAACCATTTGGATACTCAAATTCTGATTCTAGCTTTTGGACTGATTGTTATAAGGTGTTGGCTATGCTGCAAACTTGCAAATCCTAAAATGGTTTACCCTGGATCTATCTATCTCCGGTCCTTATGGTATGCACCAGGTTTGTACTTGCAATTTCACTTGTACAATGCTGATTCTTTTGCTCACTTGGTTATTTTCTATGAGAGAAACAGATAGACAGATCGTATTCAGACTTGAAATGGGTTTCTTAGACTTTGTTTGTATACCCAATTTATGGTGTTTTGAAATTGTCAGGTCCAAGGCGTCGTTGCTACGGATCCTCCAGTAGCCCCTGTTGCAGGAGCAATGCCACCAACGCCTTATGTCATACAACAGACTCCTCACGGACAAGTGTAAATCATTTACGTTTGTAGGCTATTACCATATTTTTAAAGGCTATTACCAAATTTAGAGTTCACATAGTAATTGAAAATATTTGAGTGGTTTTGTCCAAGTTTGTGACAAATTAACGAAAGCCAAAGGAAAGAAGTGCAGCACCCTCAATCGCCTGTTTGTTCATCATAATCTAGTATCGGGTTGTTAGTTGTTTCTTTATGTGACACGAACTGGTATCTTGAAGGTTATGGGATACATTGACGAATCAATTACTCCGTTCAGAGATTATTTTTGCCGATTGAGACTTTAAACTCATGTAACAATGCACTAATCTGGATGACAATGGCTTTGCAGAAACCATACATAACATATTAACTAGCAGGATAGATAGTCTCAGTTCCCAGAATTGTCAAAGAGATGAAGGTTAAAGTTGGCTAATGATTTTCTTAGCTAAGTTGCTTCACAAATACAATAAACCGGACAGCCAAGAAAGCACACTCTAACCCCAAAATTGTTACTATATTATTAAAATCAAAAAATTAGTTTGATAACATCTATTACATTTGAGTTATGGTTCAAAACTAATCATCCACCGTTAAGAACAAGAAGACGGCTAATAGAGTAAAGACCAAAATTCCCACTAGATATGAACCTAAGCACCAGGTGTAAACGTTGCCAAGAAGATGAAGGTTATAAGCCTCCTCTGCTTCCAGAAATGAAGCTTTCACATGAGCACTGCTGGAACTTCTGGGCAGAGAAGCAAAGACTTGGTGAAATGAATTATTGAAGCCATACTAAAGGGTCACAAAGACTGCCAATCACAAAGCGTCGACCTATACGAGACTGTTTTCTAAACCGAAGGACCAACCACCATATTTTCTTACCGACATGCCTTCAAACCAAGTGCTATCCATTATAATTGAAAGACCAAATGACCAAGATCATCTCACAGTCACAACCTCACAGGACTTAAAACCAATTGCTTCTAAAGATGAAGAATCTTGTGCTTACTTTGTTTCAGTTCAAAATTTGTTTAGCACAAATGTCTAATGCAAATAACATCTTAACTCTTAGAATGAAGAGACTAACAGTGTGTGGGCACTCTAAGAAAAAAATAAATCGAGAGGGTACAAGTCACTAGGTTCAAAATGTAGATAACGGTAATAACACAGCTAACAGGTGTTTTGAAAGCCAAAATAAAAATAAAAAATCATGATGTAACCGCATATAATAGGATATTCTAATTCTAGCTTCCAAACCAGTTATGTAACTGAAAGCAATAGACATTATGTCTTGCGCAAGAGTATCAACTTCGTAGGATTGAAAAGGCATAACAATGAGGAGAGTAGCACTCACCTGAAAACATCAACCTACCTTAGCAGCAAACAATTAGGAGTTTATCCTCTTGCCTCTATAAAACATCCAAATGACTAAATCAACTCCAGGATTTAACATTAACATCCACCCTGATGGCTATTGATACGGAAGTGAAAAGGAGAGAAAGGTGTATTGCCCAGGATGAAGCGAGCAACCTACCTCTTAACTCTCCAGTTCAAGATCTATTTAAATTCTTCAGACAACAGATTCTAGAATACAAAATGCTCAAGAGCAGATATTCTCTAATACGGCCGTGAGCGGTTCCCACCATGCTGATGTCTATCTGGGCCAGAACGCCTATCTCCTCCACCACCACCATAGCCACCTCCACCTCTACCACTGTCCATAAGACCAATAGTCAGCAAAGCAAAGATAAGTGGTGCAAGTTTAGCTAGGAGAATATAACCATTCTAATATGACTTTACAAAACAGTGACCAAAAATGTTCAAGAGCATAACTAATGTCTCTAGCTGGAAACCATAGAACCTTTGCCAAGACACAATATAACACAAGAGTGATACAATTATACAATATAGATGGAAATAAACATAAATTTTTCACTCATGCAGAAAATAGATGTGACAGATAAACAATGCAGTTCACACCAAAAAGTTGGCAGGAATTATAAAAAGCAACTGTGTTTGGACTTTGGAGAATATACCCATTGCCAAATGATGGTGCGGCCTTAGGTGCAGTCTTCTCCGCCATTGTAACGTTAATTTTGTAGCCCCTCATTTCATGTTCTACAGAACCAAATATATAGTGAGTATATCAATCAAGATAGTTATGATGTAATCCAGCATATACAAAAGTTGTTACTTACCGTTGTAAAAACCACCAGCAGAATGCGCCGCAGATGGATCTTCATATGATAAGACAGCATCGCCTTTGTTGTTTCCTTTCTCATCAGTATATATTTTAATGTTCCAAGGCCACTGATCTTTGTAGCCCCTTTTCTGCTTAATTCTTGCAACCTATTGAACAAAGCAAATGATAACAATAAAATGAGTTCAGGTATGTAAATTGTTAAAATTTGTTTCGAAGTGATTGCTTAAGATTATGCCATGCTAGAAAAATCAACATAACTTGCATGGAAGATTGGAGGTTTTAAAATCAACATACTTGTCCAATGCCTCCAAAGAGTTGTTGCAGTTCGTCAGTAGTCACATCAGGCGGCAAATTGGATAAGTATATTCTTGTGTTATCACAAGTATCCCCACAATTGCCATCACATTGCTTGACTTTAGCAGGAGCATCAGTTGGAGTACTGCCATACCCACCACGAGTATCAGTTGGAGTACTGCCATACCCACCACCTCCCTGATGTCGAGAACCGCCAGAACCATGGCCACCATCATATCCACCAGGTGGACCCCCACGTCCACCACTCCTTGAATCGGTCATTCCACCACCCGCCATAAGCAGGAGCAGCCGGGGCACCATTATGATGGGTATGATTGCAGCCCACCAGTATAGCTAGTAGGTGGAGGAACAGCATCTGTTCCATAATCAGCATTACCTCCATAACTGCTGGGAGGAGGAGGATGGTTTCCTCCACCAGAACCACCTAGATGCAGGTGCCGGTGGCGGGGCTTGACCATAACCTTCAACATCCCTTCCACACGTATGAACCACCTCTGCTGCCTCCACCACTTCTATTGTCTTCTCTACCACCTCGGCCACCTTCATAACTACCACCCCTACTGCTCACCATCCATATCTTCCCACATCACTTCTACCACCACGATTTCCACCATATCCTCCACCACCACCACCACCAGTTCCTCCCTTATTATAACCACCAGCACCTCCACTGCTGTTGCGATCACTAGAACCCCCAGGAGAGGGTGCACCACATTTGTTACATTCAGTTCTTCTTGCAAAGTTTAAATTCCACGCAGCTACATACATACACATACAGGTTTCAGAAGCCAGATATACACACATGTAACCATAGCCAAAGAAAATATGGATAAAAAAATCTCAGCGTTCATATATTTTAAGTGAAAGGAGCATGCTGCAAGGTAATAAAGCAGTTTCATCGTAAAAACAACAACAAGGGAAATCCAGATTGGATCGGGAGGTAGCACAGCTTACCTTGAATTAGGACACATCCAATCACCTTCTCTACCACTACCACGGCCACCATCTCTGCCGCCCGCGCCTCCTCTTCCACCACGATCTCCTCCCTGATATCCGCCGCCACCTCCTGCAATCCAAGAAAGCAATCGAAATACAATCAATAAACTAACACACATCAAAGCCAAGAACGAAAACGAAAAAGGCGCGGAAATTTTACCTCGATTATTTGAATTGCCACCGTATCCTCCACTGTCTCCTCTTCCACCACCACCTCGCCACCACGTCCTCCACCGCCGCCGCCGCTATAACCTCTATCACCTCCAGACCTCCGTATCCTCCCGCCCCCGCCGCCATAACCTCCAGCTTGATCAGGGCCACCATAACCTCCGCCGTATCCTGCCGTCTTGACCGTACGTACCAGCCATGATCTAGGGTTTTTGGTTGGTTTATTATGAGAGAGAGATTGGGTCAATATATTCGTACAGTAAGGCTAACACTGGTTTGATTTATATATGCTTTGAGCAATCGAGTAAGTTCGAGGTTTACACATTCGGTCAGTTTTTAAGACTTTGGTTTGGGCTTCGGATAAGTTTCGTAACTTTACTCCTACTTTAATATAGTAAATTGTTTTGTTTCCATCCTCATCGAAGGGACCCACTGATTCAAACCCTGCGATTCTATTTCGTTCCGGATTCTGACCGGTTACGGTTCAATATCATGTTCTTAGGCTCTATTCATTGTGTGTCTGTACATTCGAGAGTAAGGTAGACGCGCCAAAGCACGATTAATGATCAGACGATTGATTTTGGAGGTTTCACACCTGTTTACTAAATCGGATTTTAAAACAGGTTCGGATCGATTTTGAATCAATAAAATTTTAAATCGTCCACAAAATTTGACATACAGTTTAGGTTCGATTTAAGTCAGTTTTAAAATCGGTTCTGTTGAAAATATGGGCCTCAGCCCACTTCACAACTCTGGCCCACTACTCCAATGCATCTTCTTCTCTGTGTAATCGGGAACACCATTCCTGTAAAACACCATTCCTCTGCTGCACTTGGTTCCAACACGCCACAGACATCAATACCACCATACTTGCACGCCTGATTAGTTTACATCACCACCATACTTCCGCCATGCTCACTTACACCACCATCCCACTCAATCCCTCTATATATAATCAAGTAATCTGTTGCAATTATCATTAAGTTTTATTTTCTTTGTATTGTAATCTCTTTCAAGTGTTGAATCCATATTGAATTAAGTTTTATTTTCTCAATTTCTTCACTTTCGCATCTAAATTTCAACATGGTACCAGAGCCAAATTGAGAGAAATATATTTTGGTTTCAACTAGTGTTCTTTCCGATCTGTGTTCAATAGACATGGCTTTCGATGTTAATCTCTAACTGGAAAGCTTCGATTCTTGTTAGATAGTTCTCTTTTAGTTCGAATTCGTTTCGTAGATCTGTTTGTAATTCTCTATCAATAATAATAATAGCGGCGGCTACTTCCAATCCAGCCACCACTATGTCATCAGCGTCGGCCACCGAGTTTTTCAATTTCCTAAAATTATCCAACCCTTTATCTCCTCCTTTGCCGTCAATATCGAAAGATATCGAGCTTGCCAGGGCCATGTTAGCATCTTTCAAAGTCTAGTCTTTATCTTCAAAGACTCATTCAAATACTTCCGTCACAGTTGCCGATTCGATTCCAACCAACAATGAAGATGGCGTTCTCAAAGGACATGGAACTTCTGAGCTCAATGGTGAAGTGGTGGCAACTATCTGTGGTGTTGTTGGGCGTGTCAAAGAGATTTCACGGAAATGCTGGAAAATGGAAATCAATTTCAGCCAGGATTCCTAGTCCTTGCCCAACACCCATTGGAGGGAGAGAGGGCTCCGAACTCGGAAAAGAGAGGAATAACCACTCCAACCTCATTTGGTGGTGTAAATGAGACTGCTGATCTGGTGAGTGGTTTGTCTAGCATGCACTTGTCATCAAATGGTGTAGATGAAGGTAATCATTTGCACTGCAACTTAAACAGGAAGTTGTAAATCACCAGAATTTTCTGTTTGGTTTGGAAGACAATCAGAATCATATCAAGCAACAGAAATATAACAGCAGTTTCGATGTGCCATCCATTCAGCGCTCAGCGAAAGTATCATATTCTGATTCACGGAAGAATAGTAGGAGCAGCCTTGATCTGGGTAATTCATCTGGTCACCTATATTTGAAAGCTTCACCGACATCCCCTCTAATGGCGGTTCACATTCACAGTACCAGCATGCTGATTGTGCTAATGGAACATTTTCTAATTATGGTTTGAATGGGTACAATATAAATTCAGCCATTGCATCCATGATGTCAAATGCCAATGTCATCCGTTACTTCACCACAATTATGGAGAAGGTTAATTCTTTTTTAATCTTCCTCTAAAATTTTCGTGCTATATTTATGATAGCGTCACCTTGGTCTTCAATCATGGTTTCTTTTGATTAATCATGTTTTTTTCAAAATTGAAGATTTCATCATATTGATATTTAATAATGTCAATTCAATTCATGAACATTTATGTTCATTCATCATCATTCTTGGCATTATTGGCTTGTTTGGATACTGCTGCTGCATGTATCAGTTTGTTGCTGCATTCTCTCCGCTTGGAAAGTCAGCCATTTATTTGGTTTGTTTTGGTGCTTATTCATTCATCCTGGATATCAGCTGATTTTGGATTAGAATTGTGCTACTGCCTTGTTTTCTTGCTTGGTTTCATCTACGAGCTCATGGAAGTCGTCAATAATTGATGGTCCTCAACCTGGGTTGCTTGTTCTGCTTGCTCTCGAAACATTGACCATAGAACGAATAGAATTCCTTCTCCGGCCCAAAGTCATGGTTTAGCTTCTGGGTTAAGCTTGATATTCTTGACTGTATTTTGGACAACTTGGAACTGGACTCGTCGTACTCCTTGCGTACTTGAGCAGCCTCTAATAGACAAAAAAATATGGAAATTGGTACTGATTTGTCCACTGGAGTCTGAAACAAATTAACAACCTGTAGAAGGCTTCGTACAGTTTGTTGTATCTTCACCAACCATGATGGGTTACTTGTAGTTGAAATGTCTGATAGATCTGAGTGGTCATCTGAATCATATTTAAATTTGTCATCATCATACTGGCTGGTCTCATCATCAGAATCTGAAGCATAGTGATCATCTTCCTCATAATATGTATCCTTTCCTGTCCCATCATCGCCTTCACCATTTGTATCTTCAGATCACACCTCAAAAGTGGAAAATGATATACCTGAGAATACTGATGGATTGTCGAAGGAAGAGTTGGGTCGTCTCGTAGCTTCCTCGTGTTCCTCGGCTTCTTCATGTCCAAGCTCGGCACTTGCGATATCTCTCCATTGCCGGCTTGAGGGGCGGTGTTGAAAATATGGGCCTCAGCCCACTTCACAACTCTGGCCCACTACTCCAATGCATCTTCTTCTCTGTGTAACCGGGAACACCATTCCTGTAAAACACCATTCCTCTGCTGCACTTGGTTCCAACACGCCACAGACATCAATACCACCATACTTACACGCCTTGATTAGTTTACATCACCACCATACTTCCGCCATGCTCACTTACACCACCATCCCACTCAATCCCTCTATATATAATCAAGTAATCTGTTGCAATTATCATTAAGTTTTATTTTCTTTGTATTGTAATCTCTTTCAAGTGTTGAATCCATATTGAATTAAGTTTTATTTCTCTCAATTTCTTCACTTCCGCATCTAAATTTCAACAGGTTCAGAGCCGGTTTAAAGTCAAATTTAATTCTTTAAATTTTTATTGATTTAATTTACTATTTAAATATTTTTGTGTTATCTAAATATTGCTAGAGTTTTCTTATGAAAATTATAAATAATCGATTTAATAATTAATAAAAAGCTATTTTATTTTTTAATTTATGAATTGGATCGGTTCATGAAACGACGTGAAATGCTGGTTTAGGGTTCTAAAATCAGTAAGCCGGCCATCCCCTGGTGAGAGTTAACCAGTCCGACTCCGGTTATATTCAGGGTCCACATCGACCTATTAGCAGGTCTATTTATGGATTTGATATCCATCGGGAACGTAGTTTTCATCGATTTCCATATTGATTTGAATACTCTGGACTCTGAAGTCATAAAAATAAAAATAAATGAAAACGTGGACGGCAGGATTCGAACCTGCGCGGGCAAAGCCCACATGATTTCTAGTCATGCCCGATAACCACTCCGGCACGTCCACTGTTTTGCTCACTGTTGTTACATTAATAATATATATCTTTATCTTCAACATTATCCATTACAGCAAGGCCAACGCATTTCGGCTTCTTCCTCGAGCATTTAAAAACTGAATATAGACGGGCATTGGTGATGGGTGCATAACATTGACAGCTCTCTGTTTTAAACTAATCCTTAAATAAAATCCCAAAATTTAAGAAAAATTGTAAAAAAGAAAAATCTGAATTTGGAACTCCCATGGCTGATTCACGAGGAATCATCATCAGCTTCTCTTTCATTTGCCTCTTAATCGGTTGTTCAGCTACTTCATATGAAAATAAACACACCGACAAAGTCTCACTGGGTGTATACTACGAAACTCTCTGTCCCTACTGCTCAAATTTCATAATCAATTACTTAGACAAGTTGTTTGCAGACGACTTGATCTCCATCGTTGATCTTAAATTTTACCCTTGGGGTAATGCTAAAATCGGAGCCAATCATACCATCAATTGCCAGGTAAACCCCCTTTTTTTTCTTATCCTTTGAATAATTCTTATAAAAAAAATTGGGTTTTATATCGCTGTGTTTGTTAAATTGGTGGTTAATTGATTGCAGCATGGTCCATCTGAATGCTTGCTAAATACAGTTGAAGCTTGTGCAATTCATGCTTGGCCAAAGCTTGTAAGTCATCTCTCTTCTTTATCATGACTTGTTTCTTGTATTCACTCTGTGTAAATTAAAACCTTATGGATTGAAAACCATTTCAATGTAGGAGGACCATTTTCCTTTTATTCATTGTGTTGAGACTTGTGTGTATGATCGTGAATACACCAAGTGGGAAGCATGCTTTGAGAAACTGAG
Organism: Oxalis stricta; assembly: GCA_024708375.1. NCBI lineage: Eukaryota > Viridiplantae > Streptophyta > Magnoliopsida > Oxalidales > Oxalidaceae > Oxalis > Oxalis stricta. Next base: position 19,207 of record JANIEQ010001878.1, read on the forward strand.
ATTGGATTCAAAACCCATCTATGATTGTCTAGACAGCGGATATGGAACTCAGGTCGGTATTCTTTATGAAGTGTTTGTTCTATTGTGCTATGAATTAGAACTTGTGACGAGTTATAAAATTTGTGAAAACATGCTTTGGTCGAATTCTTAATCCAAAAGTAGTGTAGTCAAGCTGGAAAAGTGATATACAGAAGCCATATTCAGAGAACAGTCTATGTTTTGTAATGTTATCAAGTCTATATGGTTTATAACTAATTGCTGTTTTGCCAAAACTGAACATGATACTTGAATGTGGCTGAGCTAAATAGAATTGTTGCTTTCAAGTGTTTCTCCCATCTCCCTTTGCTATGTTGATACATTACTCTTTCGTATACCAAATAATCCTCCTCATCGCCATAATTTCTTCTATTCATAAATTTAAGAGCCAAATAGTTTTCTGCATATTAGATAATCTGGCTCATAATTGTGCCTGTGTGTTTTATTTGCAGCTTCAGCTGAAGTATGCAGCTGAAACAGATAAGCTACAGCCACCTCATAAGTATGTACCTTGGATTGTTGTGGATGGAGAGCCCCTTTATGAGGTTTAATTCTTGTCTCTCAGAGTTCATGTGCCATTTTTCAGTTTTCAAGAACGACTGGTTTCACAAAATAAAGATTTCTAAATATTACTGTGAATTTCTCTTATTGTAGGACTATGAAAATTTTATAAGCTACATTTGCAAGGCATACAAGGGCAGTGCTGGGCCAGCATCTTGCAGTCAACTCTCTATAGTCAACACTGGGAAGAGAATTATAAGAAAGAGAAGCCTCAACTTCCAGTTTGCTACAGGGAAGACAACTCGATGCCAACAATATTATTAGCACATATAAGATCAGCTGTGACGTCATCTATTAACTGGTTCAACGCTGCTGCAGCTACAATGTAAAATGTTACTATTGAACTTTTAAGATGGCTCTTGTGATGTATAACTGTGAGGGTAAAAGAGTTTTTCATGTTTCCATGTTGTAATAGTTTGAACTTTTATCATGTATCTAAGTTTCTTAACTGATGTGAATCTTCGGGTCCATGTTGAATTATTATATACTATGAATGAGCTCTTGCAACTTTTAGTTATGCTGCTATTTGATCTGTAAAATATAAACCAGAGATTGGTTTATAAAAAAAAAAAAATGATCCGTGATTCATGATATTTTTCAGAGATTAATCGTACAGAGTTGATAGGGACAATCTCATACCTGTGCGGGTAGAAGGTGGAGCACAGCTTCACCTATCAGATTCTTAGAATCTTACTAGGTCCGAATTAAGCCACTTTAGCTAAGTTTTAAAAGTCTAAATATACAAGACGTCTAAATAGGTGAGAAGGGTTCATATAAATCCTAATCATAAATGAGAAATGTATATATCCTCTAACATATTTTCATGGCTCACATGTTTTTTCGTTAGTCTAACAAACCTTACGTTCACGTTAGCCGATCAAAAATACCTCACTCCGTCCGTTAGCTTTGTACATGTGGCACTCAGTAGTGTCTAGTAAGCTAACGGATAAATATATTTGTGACACATGTCATGACACGTCATCAAAATCCATATTTTCTTTGCAAAAAATTGTGATGTGGCAAAAATTATGACGTTGTCGACACGCACGTGTCAATAATTATATGAGTACCATTGATCGACTTAAAGCGTAATTGGCGCCACGTAGGTGAAATTAACTGACGGAGGGATATTTTTAGTATCTAACGGAAACGTGAGGATTTGTTAGGGTTAACTGAGAAACGTGAGGATCGAAATGTGTTATAGGTGAAACGTGAGGGACGAATATCATAAATATATACTTTTAGTCTCTCTAAAGAAAAGTAAAATTTTCCTACATGGAATATATGCGAGGCATGATTAAAAAACCACTATTTTAGTGAACTCATCAAATTTATTAAAAAATAAAATAAATGATAAAATTACTCTTTATTTTATTTAATAAATTCATAAAATAGTGAGTTAGTTTATAATTAAAAATTATAATTAAAAAAAGAAGAAGAAGTAAACCTTGAAAAAAGGTTGCGAGGACTGTTGGTGCTATATATGGTAAAACAATTTTTGACAACATAAAATTGATCTTTCCGTATACACATTTATAGCGTAGCTCTGTCACATCCTACGGAAATATCAAGATTGGTCACAGACTGTCAAAGATTGGGTCCAAAAAGCCCTCACAATTTGGTTTTAAGGCCAATTATGGTTAGGAATTAGCCATGTAACCCACGTAGAAATTGGGCTGGCTTTTTACCCTTTTCAGGCTTAATAATGGTGTGTGATTCATTTTAGGCTCACCTTATTACTCACTTTGCTAACTTTACACGTGCTTGATATGGCACCATTTTTTTTTTTTGGAAGTAAAGCCAAATTTTGACCAAAAGACAATAATATGAATTTTAAAGCTTATGACCTCTGGATAAATCAATGCATAAACAGCAAACCCATGAAAATCCACCTGATCGATCTGATCCAGTGTACGTACAGTATTAAGGATGATAATGGGATTACGGAAACCGATATTTAATTTGAAACCCGAGATGAGTTCGGGTGATTTACGGTCTTTAATAAAAAATCCGACGAATATCTGATCAAGTACCTATATAAAAATCATTGCGAAACATCATTGTTAATATATAATTGTGTATTTAGTCGAAACAAATTTTTGCAAAAAAGAAAAAAATCTATCATGTTTTGGCTTTAACTTAGTTTTAAGTATCTCATGAGAATAAAATTACCTAATAAAATTATTGCCCTTTTATATTAAAAAAAAAAAGTATCTCATGGGAATAAAAAGATTGACTTAAACCAAAAAAAAAATTATAAATATTTATTTATTTTTTAAAAAATAACCAACGGATACTCATTTTACATTTCTCTATCCGAATTCGACATATCATCATTATCAATATTAGAGGTGACAAATGAACGAATACAATCATACGAACCAAATTTGGCATGATAAGTATTAGGCTAATATCTTTTCTCTTGGATTCAACGATTTTGGATGCATAAAAAGGTATAGTCTTCCCTCATCCTGCAAACAATTCTAAGAATTGTATCCTTGAGTCGAACCCTTGACCACCGGGACAAGAAGCCACGAATAAGCGTTAGACTAATATGTCCTAGTTTATTAGAGCATCCGTATTTTCTAATCTCGATTTATGCCACATTAATTATATATAGGCGTAAATATAAAAAAATTGGGACTTAAAAAATTCGAGACTATACTATCCATTACATGATCCCAATCTTTTAAATATAATTATGATTATTTATTTATAAAATATTATTGAAAAAATTAATTAGCATTTGCATAATCTTATCCTATTTCTCTATTGGCTAACATTTAAAAAGTAAGAATGGGGACTCCTGCGAGTTTCCCCTGACCACCAAGGCAAGCCACCCGAATAACTACGACCAACATGCAGTAATTTATTAGAACATCAGATCTTGTTAATTCGATTTATGCCACATTAGTTATATATAGACGTAAATATTAAAAAAATTGGGACTTAAAAGATATTTGGGACTATACTCATCCATTGCATGGTCCAAATCTTTTAAATACAATTATGATTATTTATTTATAAAATATTATAGAAAAAATTAATTAGCATTTGTGTAACATTATCCTATTTTTCTTATTGGCTAACATTTAAAAAGTAAGAATTGGGATTCTCTCTTAGAGTTTTCTCTTGACCACCAGGGCAGAGAAGCCTACCGAATAAGCGGTATGACCAAGCAGTCCCTAATTTATTAAAGCATTCATACTGCTAATTTCGATTTTATTTACATTAATTACACATAGACATAAATATAAAAAATATTGTGACTTAAAAAGATTTAGGACTATACTATCCATTACATGATTCCAATTTTTTAAATATAATTATGATTATTTATTTATAAAATATTATTGAAAAAATTAATTAGCATTTATGTAACATTATCCTATTTTTCTATTGGCTAAGATTTAAAAAGTAAGAATTGAGTCTCTCTGAGAAGTTTTTAGAAAGAGAGATATTGAGAGAGAATGAGAGACTTTCATATCATGTCAAGTTCTAATATTTTCGCTCCCACTACATAATTTAGTCCCAAATATTTGATCTCAATAATTGATGCAGAAAGATTGGGAGGATGCTCTTAGGATAATACCTAATAGATATGGTTATGCTGACTCTCATACTATTAATGGGCCCAATTAATTTGACTATTTGAGTAGCTTCAAATTCCATAATAATCAATCACTAGGGAACTCGTTTATAACTAAAGTCACTATGAAACTAATATAAACACTCTTAGTTATGTCTCGAGACAGTCTTTCGAGAAAAAGAATCTCGAGACAGAAGAGATCCATCATCTTTTGATTCTTCATATACAATCAAAATCATTTGGTACAGAAAATAAAAACGCCCACAAACAAAAAGATGAGGGAAAAAAGTAGGAATAAAGAATTCAAATCAAAAGACAAACGCCATATATGAGTAAAGAGAAGAAATTTTATGCGATGCTTATATTACGTTTGAATTCCATAATTCATCTAAAGATTATCTTCTCGTAGATGACGGTAAAATTAATTTCTCGTTTCACATATTATAATGAAGAATTTTTTATTTAGAGTGGATAATCAAATTGAAAATGTCAATTATAACTATTCAATTTATTTGGAAGAAGAGTGAAATATATAATATAGTAGTCAGTTGCCAAAAAAAATAAAAAAAATATAGTAATCATTCAAGAACGGAGGAACCAACCAGAAAAAGAAAAAAAAACCAGGCAATAATTCAAGATGACGATGATCATGATCATAGCAGCAATTGAATGATGTACGATTTTACTGGATTTGGGTCTACAATGATATAAAAGAAAAAGAAATTGGATTTTGTTTGGTAGTGATTGGTGGGTCTACTATATACATTATGCTGTGTAGAATATAATCAAAAAGATTTTTTATTTTTTTTATAATAATACTATTGTGAATTAAAAGACCTTATCAAAAGATAATAATAATATATAATTAATTAAAAGATGATAGTACAAATTATACGAATTGGAAACAGGAGTTGGCTACTTGTCTTTTTCACATTAGAGGAGAAAAGATAGATTAATGATAGAATATGAGTAAACAAAATAAAATTAAAGCATTAATTATTTTCTCTACCTCAACATATCACAGAAGAAAGAATTGTTATTTTCCAGCAACTACGGTAGAGGTGAACCAGTCTAATTAAGTTGATTATGGATCTACAACGATATTTTTTCCAGTCTCTCAAAATTAAATGCTTAATATAAATATAATATTTTATTTTAAATTATATATAAATTTAAAGAACATTAATTATGTTTTTTATTATATCCTCACCATCCATCCTTATGTACTCTCTTTTATCAACTTCACATCTTCACCCTATATCTTTCATAAAGATTTTTTAATCTTTACAATCACAATGATATTAAAAAATGGATTAAAAATATATTTTATTGATTTGTATAAAATTTCTTAAATTAACATCTAATTTGAAGCGGAATGAATATTAGAATTGGATGTTATTGAAACGGGTTTTATTTAGCTTAATTAACGAACGAACTAGATCTCTGATTAAAAAATTATAGATTTGAACCAGGAATTACCGATTCCATATATTTTTTAAAATTAATAAATGATCTAACTTTGAGTTACCGGTTTGGATTTTAATTCCGTGTACTGAGCAAATGACCATAACCAAGCCCTGACAATGTCTACAACCACAGAAAGAGAACAAACAAGAAATTCGGTGCACTATACAGATACTACAAGGCTATTAAAAATATAAAATAAATACGTAAACAGATACTACCAGGCTATTAAAAAATAAAATTAATACGTAACAGATATTACTAGCAATTCATAAAAGTAATATTACTTCGTTTTAAAATATATATAAATTTTTTAATATAATTTATATGTAAAGTTTGTATTTATTTTCGGAGCATAAAAAATATAAAGCTTAAGTAGTATTTATGTATTTAAGTTCGAATTCTCATATAGAATGCTTTGAAAAAGAACAATCTCGTATGAAATTTTATGTACGTAGTATATAGTAATAGGAACTTCGGTTGAACTGAGTTGACCCAATTTGATCTCAGTTTGACCTAAGTTGATTCCAATTCCATCCTGAACATTAATCCATCCAAGAATTCCTTCATAACTAAACCCTGACTATAACCACAGAAGAAACAAGGGTCTCAGTAGTACAGCACTGATATACTGAACCTCATGAATCATGATGATGTTTCCGTTTAGCAGGTAAATTAGTAAATTTATTGAATGTAGGGAATTCGACCGTGTACGATAAACATCTAAATATATATTTTTATTAAAAATATAAAAATTATATATTTTTTAGATGTTCAAGGTACACCAAACAATTATATTGTTAACTATTAAACCTAAATGTCGGAAAATTTTATTCCTACAGTAATACGTAAAATGTGAGAGAGGGATCAGGTGATCAGTTAAGTATCTCTCCATATCCGAATTCCGATGTATCCAGAAACCCAAAAATGATTGAAAACAAAATCTCAGATAGTGAGACTATATATACATATATATCATGAAGATGATGAGGATATGCGAAAAAGAAAGAAGGAAGCACCTGAAACTGTTAGTGCCGATGTTCAATGAGAGAGAAAGAAATAGAGATCGGTCAGCACGCATATGTATATAATCATAATACTAAAACCAAAATTTGAAGATGAAAGAAGACGGGGACCAGATGCACAGTTTAAAATTTATCAATATTTCTTTCTATTTTTAAACTATTTTATTCATTATTTTTTTTTAAAAAATAAATAAATTGGCTTCCTCTGTGTGTGTGTGTGAGACTAAATTTGTTCCTCTTCCCGCTAACATCACTGCAGTCTTTCTTCTTCTGAGTCTACAAATACACTTCACAATGCAAACGCTATTTCCAACACTACCCAAAAATAATTATTATTAATTTTAATCATACACTAATTATGTTTGTTAATATTAATAATGTTCAAGACTGAGAAAATAGATAATAATATGTAAACAAATAATATGAGAGATGACATAACCTGCAGTTCAAATGAAGAAATCAGAAGAATAATGGAGTTTTTTTTTTCTGGGGAAAAATAATTTTTTTAAAAGAAAACCCAATTTTAAAAAATGAATAATGATGTTTAATTATTTCAAAAAAATAAAATAGTGATGTTTAAATTTATATTATATGATTGTGTTTTCAAATTTAAATGAAAGAGAAAGAATTTGATTTAGCAGTAGTCGACAACTCTAAAAACAGAACCCAAAACTTCAAAAAAAAAAAACAAGAACCCAAGAAAGCCGAGAAACTGAATGATTGAGGCAAATGTATTGATCTAAACATCTCAACTTCCTTAATATTATATTTGCCTGAAAATATTTCTCAGTCGACATAGTTCATGCCTCCATCAATATTAAACTATATGAATATATACTCTCCTAATTAATACACTCATATAATAATTAATTAGCAATAATAAAATAAGAATGAAAAAAACGAAAGAAAATGATAAATAAAATTAAAGAACTAACAGATCAATTAATTTTAGGGTAAATAATGTTTTTGTTCATAAGATCGAATCATTACCTCCCCATAGTAATTTAAAAATATATAGAAAAAAAGTCAAATAATTAGTTTCTCCCTTCTTTTTTAAGACTATACCGTACTAGAAGTGGTGGCAGCCCACATCACCACCACCACCTCGACCGCCGCTAATACCTTCATGACCTCCACCACCAACACTGCTACCACCAGCCTCAGCCGTTACCACCGTCGACGTGCCTACCTTTGTCGGACGTTTTCGCTTCTTTTTCTCGTAAGGTATCCCTCTAGCTTTGGCTTGTCCTTCCCTAACCTCCCTCAAATAAATCCTAACGGCACGTGCTGCAAACGGGTTCGATTCCGGCCGCCCTCCGTTTTCTTCATAAAGCTGCTCTCAGCCGTCCGATCAAAGCGTCGCAGCGATCCCCACGCTTGCTTCAACGGGCAAGCACACGGGGCAGGCGGATTCGGGTGCCCGAAGTACGGGCAGCCGTTAACGTGGACTTTAGTCTTCCCAAACTGGTCCAAATACTTCAAGAATTCGATCACGTGTGCGCCGCTACACCTAGCCAGAGTAAGAGGCGGCTTGTGGTTTTTCAAGTATTGTAGAAAAAGTATTCCAATCTCTCCGCTTCTGTGACTCGTATCGGCTCAGAGGTTGCTGAGCAGATTGAGTAGAGGAGCCTTCCGGTGGCGTGGTGGCTGCTCCGATGATGGACCTGGATCCGGATCAGTCCCACCAGCTCCGGATACAGAATCCATTAATATATTCCAAAAATTTCTTTCTCTTAGTCAGGAAACTTTGACTATATCTATTTATATAGTTGATGAAGATATGTATGATATATATATGTAATTATATTTTGGTTAATTGGTTCACGGGAAAGACTTGTGATTGTTTTTCTTTTCTTTTTTTTAGGGGGAAATGTTTTAGGGAAGAAGGGGATTTTTTTTGGTTGGATTGGGGTGATGGGACGTAAAAAAAATAGAGAAATGGATGTATGTAATGTAAGTAGAAGAGATAAAATGTCTATATGAATTTAATGAATGAGACACTAGCTCTCTCTTGTTTACTTTGAGAGAGAGAGAGATCAGAGAGAGGGAGAGAAGAACGGAGATAGTGTTCACTTATTCACATGGGTGTGGCCCCAATTCGACGTGACATTTTTACTATTCACCACCGGCGCCCCCGACTTCTCTTATAAATTAATGCGCTTAATCATATATTGCCTATTGAAAATTTCGAATTAAAAAAAAAATATTGATGATCGTAAATTTTTTTTTTATGGTAATACGAAAATTTAATTAAGAAACAAAGTACAGATGGACCAAAGTTTTGATCTCCGAAGGAAGATCATTACAAGCAAAAGAGAAAAGCGAGAACTCAATATAAGATAATCACTAAACAATCACTATCCTATTACAGTCACGACTAACATAATTAAAAAAAATTGAAATATTATCAGAAATAAATTTGGACTTAATGTCATTAAGAAGTAAACACTAACTAGAAGAACTTGATTCTGGCTTCTGCAATTCAGTGATTAGAAATTTGCAATTTCCCTCAAACATAAATTTGTTTCTGGCAAATTATGAATAAATTCCATGGCATGAAAAGCAGTTAAAGATTCTGCATGGGAAGGCATCTTCAACTTCTCCAATTTTTCCAGACAACGATGGCTCAAAACATTCCCATCGAAATCTCGAGTAATGAAACCATACCGATTCAAATGAGATCCAAAAATGAAGGCGGACATCAAAATTGATCTTAATTGAATCAATATCTGGTGGTTTCCAATGTAAGTCTTTCACGGTAATTGAGTTCCTTGCACTTTGCTTATATAGAGAACGAAGATTAGCAAACCAATGATTAATACCACATACATCGACTCCAAGAAGAGAGCAAACAAATTCAAAAACGGCTTTATTACGATTTGACCAAATCCGAAGCAGCTAAAACAAATAAGCATAATATATTATCGGACAACATGTTAAAGACCATGTTGAGCCAATCAAAGATGTTATTAGAACGATCATATGCTATATTATCAAGCTTAAAGACTTCCAAATTGCCCTCGACCATCCACGATCTCGAAAAAGATGGAGCATAGATTCATCATCATCGAATCCTAGCCCGAACATAGTTGAGGAACTGTCAATCCTCGTCTATTAAGATTGTCTTTTGTAGCCAAAACTCCCTTGCAAAGACACCAATAGAAAGTCCAGAACATTAGGAGGTAGATTCAAATCCCAAAGACATTGCCAATAACGAAAAGAGCTAACCACGAAGACCCATTCCTTACGCCGAAATAAAATATCCTTAGCCAAATGGTATCCGGATTTAACGAGTATAACAACCATCGGAAGAATTATACCAAATAAATCTATCGCATCGAAGTATTAAACAAAGGCGTTGCAAAAATCGCTCGAGCTTGATCAGGGGAAAACATATCAACAATAAGAACTCTATTCCAAGCATTATTTGATGAATCAATCAACGACAAAGCTGAAAAAATTGGATCGATGTCAGCCTACAGTTGGAATCAACAACGGCTCTGAAATGTTTTTAACCCAACGATCGTTAAAGACATCGACTTCAACACCATTGTCAATCCTCCATCTTCCTCCTTGAGATAATAACCTCTCTAGCATCCAAAACAGCCCGCCAAATTGCTTGAAGGATTAGATCCTAACATGACTTTACGAAAAGAAGTAATTATCGTCATATTTAGTTTTAAAAACCATTGCCAAAAGCGATGAAGGATCAGTAGTCAAAGCCAAGCTTGTTTAGCAATTAAAGCCAATATTATGAGCTTCGAGGAACTTAAACCCTAGCCTCCATCTTTCTTCTTCTCACACAATCCTTTCTAACCAACCCAGTGAATCTTTACTAGAACCAAGTTCGGATCCCCAAAGAAATTTAGAACAATACACTTTCTAATTCCTCGCAAAATCCATTAGGAATCTTGAACAAACTCATTACATAAGTAGGAACAGATTGCAAAACCGATTTGATGATAACTTCTTTTCTAGCATTGATGAGATAACGACCCTTTCCAACCCTCCAATTTGCTCTTGATTCGATCTCGCAGAAACTCAAATGAGGCTCTTTTACTTCTACCCACAATTATAGGCATTCCTAAGTATTTATTATCGATAAAGAATTAGAAATACCTAAAATTGTCTTCAATTCATCTTGCAACAAGGAATCTACATTTCCACTGAAGAAAATATTAGATTTGTTGAAATTTACTTCACGGCCAGCATCACGTTTATACAACTCAAGAATCTCTAAAAAGCCCGACAATCATCTAGATCGACGCACGAAAGAATGCTAGACTATCATCGGCAAACGAGAAGATGAGAAACTTTGATCCTGTACGCGATACTCCCACCGGATGAAGCAAATTTTTTCCACCTTATCTTCAATTAGCCTCGTTAAAACCTCGGTACAAAGAACATAGAGAACTGGCGATAAGAGGATCTCCTTGTCTCAAACCTCTTGTTGGGACAAAAACTGGTGCTCCAACACCATTTACTAATAGAGAGTATGTGACGGATGTGATACATCTCAAGAGAAGATTAGTGAAAGAAATTGAAAATCCCAACTTCAAAAGACATTGTCGAATAAAAGGCCACTCAAGCCTGTCATAAGCTTTCTCGATGTCTAGCTTCATTACCATGGAGCCCAATTTACTTTCTTTCTTAATATGCATCGAATGTACCAACTCAAAAGCCACGGCTATATTATCCAAGATGGATCGACCAGAAATGAATCCACTTTGATTCTCGGATATAATAGAAGGCAAACAAAGGCATAAATCGATTGACAAGACATTTCGCTATCAATTTGTACAAAACATTACAAAGACCAATCGGTCTAAAATCAGCAGAGTGTTTGGATTTTGTACCTTTGATATTAAAACCAGATGAGTATGATTGAAGTCCTCCAACGAACCGCCATGATTAAGAACATTCAGGACCACTTTCGATACTTGAGAGCCTATTACTTGCCAATGAACTTGAAAAAAACCAGCATTAAAACCATCCGGCCCAAGAGCTTTTGTAGGATTCATGTGCTTTAAAGCCCATTCAAAATCTTCTCTTAACAAAAGGAGTTGATAGATCATCAAACATCTCAGATATGTAACTGTTGGATGCAAATTATCCGTAACCAATCGGATATCATCTTCCTCAGGTGAAGACGTTGCATAAATAGCAAGAAAAGTACTCATTTAGCGACTGAGCTATGAATTCTCGAGAAGAAACCCAATCATTCTGATCATTAAGAAGTCTAACAATCGTATTCCTTCGTTTCCTCCGAGTAGCATAAGCATGAAAAGTATGCGGTATTTCTTTCCCCTTCGACATGCCAAGAAACTTTGCTTCTTTGTTGCCAAAGTTGAGCCTCATTATCCAAAAGAGAATTAATTTCACGTTCAGTATCACCAATTTGAGCCTTGAATCGAAATAAATTTATCATGCTTCCTCAACCAAACCAACCGGTTCTCCAAATGCTTTATCTTCTTCATAATACTTCCAAACTTCATAGAACTCCATTTGAAAGAGCCTCGCCCATTTGGTTAAGTTTAAATGCTATCGAAGCATTCCCATGTCCAATTATTTGCCACAACGAAGCACAATTCGCCGATTTGGACCAAAAATTCTCATATCGAAATCTGCTTTTCTCCAAAATAACGTCTCACTTCATCCGTACTACTCAGCAATAATGGAACATGATCGGACAACGAGGAAATCAAGTGAGTCACCTAGAAATCGACAAACCTATCAATCCAAGACTGAGAAGCAAACACACGATCAAGTCTTTCATAGATTAATTCCCCATTATAGTGTCGATTACACCATGTGTGTTCCAATCCTCGAAAGTCAAGCTCTCTAAGTTCACAAACTTCAACAACTTCTCTGAAGTTCCCCATCCGTATAATTGGTCTATCTTCTCCTCTAATTTTTCGGATTGTGCAAGAATTTCATTAAAGTCACCACAGATAACCCAAGGAAGAGAACCTCGAAAGGAACAAAGACTTCATTAGATTTCAGGATAGATCACGTTGAAGCAGTTTGAGGATGACCATAGAAACCAGTAAATCTCCAACTACCATTAACTACCAATCAATGTGCCAAGTTGAATAAGAGCGAAGCATTATTCTAATATCGATTCATTCCAAAGCAAAGATAAACCACCACCAGTACCAACTCTGTTTGAAGAAAGCACATTACTAAAACCTAATTTATACTTTAACCACTCCATATCTCTCCGAGTCTTCCTTGCTTTAGAAAGAAAGACCAGAGAGGACTTCTCTCGTTGCGAAATTGCGCTATATTATGGAACTTCCGTGATTGCCCTAACCACGGACGTTCCAAAATATAATTTTCATTGTTGTCGGCGGACGAGGGAATGCACATCCTCGTCGGCCGATACAAAATTATCGTCACTCAATGAACTCGTTACGAGAAACGAGATTACCATCAACCAATTGCAATAAACGAACTAGACTTCCGGACTCCGATGATGCTTCGGTGAAATTGGCGCCATAGCTTGAACCTCATTCCAGGAATAGCCTCAATTGGCGCCGTAGTTCTGAACCTCGTTCTCGGGAATAGCCTCTTGATTAGTATCAGTAATACACTTAACAATCTTTCCATAATTCCCATAATTATCTTCAACGGTCTGACTATCTTCAGGCAAATGAATCCTTTTCCACTTCTTAGATGAACTCTGATCGTCCATCACTACTGCTGAAGAGTGAAAAGAATTCGGTTTGACAGTAGAATGAAAATTCAATTCCAGGGCTGCTCACTTCTGGGATGGCTTAGCAAAGGCCCAAATCTAGTACTTGAAGGCCTAATTTAGAAATAGGTAAGGTCTCATTCGATTCACTTGAAAGAGTAGTTGACAACAAACATTAGTTTCTTCCCTTTATCCTTTGAATTAGATTAACCAGTATTGAATACAGTTGTCGTCAATGTGACGGTTTACTTCACCACTAACCGTCACGAATCCTGAACTCCACCCTGTTCCGAAATTTCTTGGAATCATCAACTTCCTCCGAGACTCCATTCTTTGATTGAAAATCTTCATCTGGTCTTCTTTAATGCTGGTGACAACAAAGAAGACTCTGCCACTCTGAAGTGTTTGACATCCCAAATATTTGAATAGATGAATTAGCTCTCATCCATGGACCATAAAAGCGATTTTTTCGAGCGGGCTTTATCACAATCCTGATCAATATGGCTTAGATGACCACATATAAAACAGAAATTAGACAAGATTATGATATTTAAAGTATGTCCAAATTCCATTTCTCTCGACGACCAAGTTCAGGGAAGAATGGTTCAACATCTGAAAATCTCAACATTATACCTCTACGCAAAGGTTTATTAACATTAATCTTTGCATTAAAACAGAAAGAGTACGACCCCATGCAGTGCCATTCTTATGACCTTTAGAATTCAATGAAACCACCCAATGCATCGCCTAAAGCCTTTGCCACATCAGCTGTCATCATTCCTATTGGAAGATCATGAGCCTCCACCCAAAAATATGGCAGAGCCAAAGTCATAGTCTGCAATTTTTTTCAAACCATCATAATCTTTGACAATCAAGACGTTCCTCTCGAAAGTCCTATGTACCACCCTTAAGAGCTTTTCCTTTATCACTTACATTATCGAAAGTGATTGAGAATATGTTGCCTTCAAGATCACAAATATCAAATCCTATGATTAGTATGCCAAATCATCGTTAAAAACACGGCGAATTCTTCCCATACTGAAAGTTGATCGTGAGAAAATGCGCATTACAACAACCAAAGATCCCAACAATTTTCTGTCGGTTTAACAAAACTTGGACCAGATTGGTAATCCTTGCAATTCTTCCTCCATCAACTCCATATTATCCCAATCCACTTCCATTTCTTCGTTAAATGAAATAGAAATGGAAATTATATCCAAACAATCCTAGATTAAACTAGGGAAGAAATCTGATGAAAGCAGTTTTTCTTCAAAATTATTTTGAGAGAAAAAACGATTACCACAATTTTAATTTTAGTTGTCTGATCGGCGTAAAATTGCACATCCACATTTATTTATTATATTAATGTCATTATAAATATTTATATAAAAATAGAATAGATATTTTTTTAATTATTGAAATTTATATGAAGACAAAAATTATAAAAAAATGTGCAAATATATGAATTTTATAAAATAATATTTAAAATAAAACTAAATTTCAATGACGTTGATACTTTAAGTGAATCGAAAAAATATATATTAAGCAATATAAAGAGATTTTAAGTGATAACAACAGTTTTTGTTATTCAGAATATTGAAAAAATTAACAAATATTACATTTCGTGCGTTTTTTGCTAACACTTTCAATCCGTCTAGTTGGGATTACGCTAACAAAATCAAATCTTAAATTAAATTGCCTTGTTAGCCGGCCAGCTTCCAATTTTGCCACGTTCATCGTCAAATAAGTAACACATCACGTGATGACTAAGCAAAAATGACACGTCGTCATCATCAACTTTCCAAAAAATTTCAAGATTCCGCCCACCACCGATCGTGGTCCGGCCGCCACTTTTGGAGATGCCGCCGTCGGTGGTCGTCGGAACTTGGGAAATTTTATTATGGCCGAATTTGTTTCGACAAGAGGAACGTCATGGTGGTGTCGGATTTTTCAAATTTATAACCGTTTGTTGTATATCTAAGCATAAATGTGCGGTGGCGCCGAAAGCTTAGATCTACACCAAACGCTTCTAAATTTGAAAAATTCGACACCACCATGACGTTCGTCTCGTCTAAACGAGTATGTCCATAACAAAATTTTCAGATTCCGACGACCGCCACCGATGTTCCCGCGGCCATTTTTGGTCGATGATGATGACGTGTCATTTTTGCTGAGTCGGCACGTGATGTGATTTTGTTTGTTTGGCGATGATCGTGCAAAATTGACAGAAATTGGCTGCCTCATAGACAAAATTTGACGAAAAATATGATTTTGATAGCGAATCTAACTTGACGAGTAGAAAAATGTTAAAATAAACGCGAAATAATATTTTGTTAATGTTTTACTTGTTCGGATTGAAAAATGTTATTATTCTAGTGAAACAACTAGAAAATCATTAGCACAATGTAAAATATATAGCACGAGTACTGTTAATAAAAAGTTATATTTTCCCCCAAAATTTGATCAACTGATATTTTCCTTTTTTAAACTTTACCGGCATAAATAATTAAGAAGTTAGACTTTGTACTAATTGACACTTGTTTATTCAAAAAAAAAAGTTAACTGACACTTGTCATTTACTGTCAAAAATTGACACTTGTCATTTCGTTACTGGGAGACATGTTGAACATTTCTAGGTCGTTTGCCATGTCAGGTATCCGTCTTCAACGTAAGCACAAGTCAACAGCAAACAGGGATATAATAGCCTACTTTTATGAACAGAGGGACCTCCGAATGTATTTCTTGAACACAGGGGCTTGTAGACCTAGTATTCCACATCCTATCCAAATAAGCAAGTGGGCGCGCGTACAACTATATACTAGTAGTACAAAGCAACGGTACTCATCTTAAATTTGACCATTGTTATTCACAATTCATATTACTTTTTTAGGCTTAAAGATCGTGATTAATTAATGGAAAAGCCAAGAAATCCAAACCGTTAGTTTGATTTGTACTTATATATTTTTCGAAATATCTAATACAATCTATCGAGATCGAAAATTTCTTCTCACAAATCGATTCATAATATCTCATAAAAGATAAACGCCTTAATCAATTCGATTACGTTGACTTGTATTAATATATCGACCTCCATAACTTTGAGTTTCAAAATAAAAAGATAATAATCGCAATGAAATTCAGATCATGATCATTTCAATGTTAGTTCAGAATAATTATGATGATTATTATAAATGTCAAAACCCTAACCTAATTAAGCACTCTAGAAAGAGTATAAATATATATAACCAATGAGTGGACGCCAGATGGGATTGAATAATTGAGGGTATTGCATTGCCAGGGGTCAAACAATATTTCAATGGGGCTACCTTTAAAGAATATATATTATATATATCTAGGTAGTCCCAATACTATATGCATGTCCTTCGAACAACTCTTCTTTATTTTGTCGATTGTTGTTATATATAATTAGCCTTTGCGTTCCGTGTCGGTGTATCACCATATGCAAATTAAACTCTCTGCTAGCTGCAACCACACACATTTTCAACGATTTTATTTTCTTGGTCTACGCTATATATAGATATTTATGGTTTTACTCGTTGGGTTTATTCATTAATTTTACTTTAAAGTCTCAAAATATTATATATATATATGAAAAACTATAACTTTTTTATAAAAATTAGAATGTAAAGTTGAATACAATATTATATTTCCCATCTTCAAACAAATGATGTTTTATATTTTTAAAAATTGATGTATTTAAATAATAAATAATTATTAAATTTATTTATTTTTAAATTAATCAAAAAAGTCAAAACAACGTGTCTTTATTCAAAGACAAATATAATATTAAAATAATCATTAAAATCATATGGAATATAAGGGGCCGGGAAATTGAGAAATGAGAATTACTACTTTATTTAACATGATCTTTCTTTCATGTCTTGTTCGATCCATGCAGAGGAGAATCCTGAAGCCCCACGAAATCGAATTTTATCAATCCAGAAGGAAAGAGCCTGTGAGCATGCTGTATAAGGCAACTATTGTTTTGTTTATTATTCTCATATAAATTTATACACATTTATTATTGACTTAATTTTTATTTATTTATTTTAGTAGTAAAGTTTTTGTTGGGGGTGTGGATTGAAGACGTAAGAAATAAAAAACTCAATTGAAATGACATATTACAAACTAGAAAAAGAAAGTGCAATAATCATCGCATAGCTCTGACTCTGCTGCTGATCCATATATAGAAATAAAGTGGAGCTACAGCATTTTCCATGGACCGAAAAATAAATCTTCATATCCATCATTTTACATCTATAATTTCCACTTCATTTGGTAATGGAGGGGACGAGTGATATAAGGTGATGCTTTGTTAATATCAAATAAATAAATAAATAAATGAAAGAGGAAGGTGTGAGCTTGGCTAGGCTTGCACAATTTCCTTTATGCATGCTAACTTCATATCAAAATAAATTATGTTTCTTAATTCGACATATATATGATTATCATTATTGCTAAATGCATGTCAATATGAATAAATTTAAAAATTATACTATCATCAATTTTGATTCGATTGAAGTATTGAGAAGGTAAAAGAATGATCGAGTCAAAAGCAACTTTCAAAAACATTGAATTCGATCAAATTCTTTATAAGTATAAATCTATTTAGCAAATTATATGAAATTGATAATTCTTTTATTTTTGTTTGTGTATGCATATATCAAATGGGGATCTGAATTGAATATTTTAGAAAACTATTTTGATCGATTTTTTATATATATATCATAACAGCTAGATACTAGTTTGGGTTAATTAGATTATCTTTATTTTACGTTCTTGAAATATATGGAGAGATAATATTGGAAATAATTGCACGGCATGAATTAATGTTACTTCAACGAGAAGTGCACACAATAATTTCACTACTTCTATACATTACCTACTGATTCAATATGATCATTTAGAGTACAGTACAGTACGTTCGTTAATTTATTACTCAGATTTGATCATGCAACTTTCATGTCTTAAGTACCACTCCTATAATGTCACCTCTTTAATTATGAAGTAATGTTATTATAAGTTAATTAATGTTGTTGACTTAATGGCGTAGCAGTCCGTTAATTAAATGGTGATCAGGTTGTGGAGACATAACTTCGACATGGGGAATTTTAAATTTAAACTTAATTATTTCTTTTTATTTTAAAAAATTATGATGTTCAAATCAATAATTTTGAATGTGTTTAATTGAAAAATGATTGAATAAAATATAAATTAATTAAAATTCAAATGGGTTCATTCAAACATAACGTTAAACTAGTTATGTAGTTCCACCATACAGTATAGTTTGACACGGTCTGAGAATCAATTTAGTTTTTTTTTCCTCCTTGTTATAGTCGAAATCAATATGGATTTTAACGGATTAACTAATGCATGGACAGAATATTGAATGCAATAACAAATACATACATTTGCCCAATCCATAAACTCCGTAACCAAACTACATAGGCTAGAAATTATGTATTATCTATAATTTATTTATTATTTTTAACCCTCAAAGGGGATGGTTATTGCTCGTCAATATCGTTTACGGACAGAATTACATGTAGATTCATGAATATGGTCATTTCACACGTAGGTTACAAAATTAATACTACAAAATTACTAGATATTCGCACGATACATGAGATCGATGTTGGATGTATGTACTAATGTCGTATTTATAGGAATACATGTACACTGAGAAACTCTTTTTGACTTGGTCAAAGACGCGGAGTCACGTCTATATAACTACATCCGTTTCAAAATATTTGTCAATCTTTATATGTATGTTGTATGAGAAATTTGATCATGACATTTTGGGACGGAGTAATTATGATATAGTGCCATAAATATAGCCAACTCCCTCTATAGTGACTGTTGAAGGATCCCATGGATGGTAAATGCATTGATAGGGTATCTCACTCTTGACTCTCTCCTTCATTGATTTGTTCTTCTCTTTACTTTTGATTAGCTAAATTTTGTTCTAAATTTTTGTGGGGTCTTCTATCTTTTTAATGGTAGTGAGATTCCAAATGTCAGTAGAAAGGGAGAAAAGTTGTATTGGGTTGTAGGGTATGGCACTAATATTATACGTGTTGCGTGTGATTCCTATTAAAGTGTTCTTTCATCTCTTCTCTTATTTTCCCGATCAGTAGTGTGTAGTGATAGATGATCAAAACCAGCTAATTTACATGCATAAAATCTGTAATGTATATCTCATATCTCTATTCCTATATTTTATCAAGAAAATTTTTTTGAAATAAAATCTATTGATATAGATTCTGGCTTTGATGAGATGGATTGAATACACAAACAAACAATAGTTGTTTGTGGACTATACTCTACTCAATAAGTACAGTTCTTGAGAGGTTCAAAGTCTCCAAATTTCATCGGACGGATCGGACAATAGGCTTAAATAAATTCAACCGCATTTAATCAAGATAATTTTAATAAAATATAACTTTTATCAAAAAATAAATAAATTGTTTTTGTTTATAAGATGGACGGATTAGTATGCAAATAAATAACCTAGGATGAACATATGTACTTTTAAGGTTCACAAGTGATATTGAGACACAGTTTTGAAACACGAGGACCAAAGGTGGAGCTTGGCCAATAAAACTACGCAACGTTAGGACCAAATAGCTCATAAATTGAAAGGTATATTAATGCTCAACCGAAATGAAGGGTTCTATCTTGCCGCAACTATAGTACTTGCGAAAGAAAATACATGGTGTCACTCGAGGATTAATATATATATATATATTGTGCATGTCAAAATCAAGTTGATGGTTGCAATCAATATTAACAATAAATTACTATATAATTTACGTATAATAATTATTAACAATTTGTTTGGGTTCATAATTTATAGTGTGCTTTTGTTGGCATCTCTAATTGACCTAGACGACGTTATCAGTTGAGACAAATTATAACGCATCGCATTATACATAAAGCTGCCGGTGGCAAAGTGAAAGTTACTGAACAAGCAACCTAGGAGGGTACATTTCGTCCACATTTGGGACACAAATTTCTTTTGATATATTTTAAAAGTTATCATAAAAATGTAGGAAGAAAACCAATATATAATAGAATAATAAAGAGTGGCGTAAGAAATTAACTTTCCTAGTTCCTCCGTCCAAAATAGATTTAAATTTTTAATATAATTTATATTGAAAAATTTGTATTTATTTTGAGATAGATTTTTTTATAAAAATAAAAGCATCCATTGACTCCCGGCCCTCCATTCACAATTAAGCTAACTATTGTTCTTCACAATGGCACTAATAATCTGAAAATCTGCACGAAGATGTTGTCTTAAAAAATATCACAACACATTTAATTTGAAATTGTTCTTCATGTATATATATGACCATACCCTACTACATATTCCTTTTAATCAATTTTAGGAAGGTAAATCAAATAGCCAATGTATTTAGGGATCTCCTAACAAATCTTGAAAAATCCAGAAGTACCGACTCCCAAACCAGGAAACTGCATATAACGTACCTGTCAACCAAAGTTTAGAAGTTACAGAGACTAGTTTGGGAATCATCCCTAAATATGTTGGTACGTAATCTTTTTATCCTCAATATTTCCAATCTTCCACTACTAAAAATAATTACGATAGTTTTGTGATGTCTTTCATCTAAAAATACAAGTTTTCTCAAAATTACCTGTCTATTTGGAAAACTGAAAGAAAAAAAAAAATTCTGCTAATTTTAATTATGCACACTATATATATATATATATATATATCTTATTTTCCCCCTTTTATGCATTATACTTTATTATATTTTTTTGAAAATTAAAATCAAATCTTTTTTTTTACATACCTAATACAATAATATTCACCAAAATTAGCTCTTTTTTAAATTAAGCCATGATTACCGAAATAAGAAACGTTTTAGTGATCAGTCGTGTATAGTTGGCTGGATTTTGTGAGGGAACGGAATAATATTTTTGTGAATCTAAATTTTTTGTATCCTAGTGCCACTGATTTGCTGAAAGACAAAAATAAATGCAACACATGAATTTCTTTGTTGAAAGCATTGATGATGCTATTTACCAAAAAACACTCCCAGCGACCAGTGATACGTCAAGGGGGTGTTCCCCATTCTCAATGTAGGGTCAATTTTCTTCTGAAATTTTTGACTTAAAAACTCTATTGAATGGGAAATGTTATATGGATGGATGGATGGAGCAAACTCTATTCTTTCTGTGGGGTCCCGTTCTTCTTATTTTAACTTATTTATTTATTTATTTTTCTCAGGAGCTATTAATAAAAGAATTATTAAACCTCTTATTTTTTGTTTAATTATTGTCTATAATATCAGCTTTAAGATAATATGTCCATAGCCTTGGGTCTCTCCACTTTAAGCAGCCCAATCCAATCCATCTATTCAAGGCTATTGTACTGCACATTTGATTTGGCCCAGACTATTTAAAAATGGACAATCCTACTAGTATTAGCCTAAGAAGGATGGGGATGTTTTGTTTTGAAGTTGAGGGAGCTAGATGGTAACCTATTCACAGTTCAAGGACCTGCAACGTCATTATCCATACTTAAAACTGTATGAAAATGAAAATGCTCCAGGACATGAGAAGATTTAAATCATCTTTTCAACTCATACATAAATCATAGTCTCAAGTCTGTACACACATTGGGTCTCCCATCCTTTTTATTCACTTTAAAATCGCGACATTGCACAAAAGATTCATTCAACTTTCATCCAATCTTCACCTCTATCAATTTTTATCAGCACCTTCATCAAACTCAGCTGAACTCACAACTCTAAAATCCAGCTGTTTCTGGAACTTGGAGCATCGGCGTTCATCAAATTCCTCCCACCCTTCCGACTGCCAAAAGAATAACAGCATCACTTGTTAAATGTGCGTTGCCACATAAACAAGGCACTTTTCTAATGTTGAGAACAAGTACAATACCTGACGGAGGAAATCCATTGTGATTTCTGTGTTGTGGAGATCCAGAGTGGTAAGTTGGAGGCACGTCTTGAACAATGAACGTGGAAGGGACTTTACACCGTTATTACTAAGGTGTAATGCCTGCAACAGATAGACATGTTTGAATATATGGTTGACCAACTCTTTATTAATCAATTTGTCTTGATAAAAAGACGATTAAAAGGGCTAAACAGAGTTAAAACCTTCAAATTCTTCAAATTGCCAAACGTCTCTGGCAACTCTAACAATAGAGTTCGAGGAAAGATCAACCTGAAGAAAGGGAAAACCAGGTTAGGCCTCAAGCAATGACGTCAGGGAAGAAAGAAAGCAAACTCTTTTTCAACCAACAAAAACGAAGAATCTCACCTCAAGGAGAGAATGACAGCTCCCTATGGAAGTAGGGATGGTGCTTATCCTGAACACGTTAGCAAGAAGGTTAGATATTATTGTACTGAGCCAAACATGTGATACAGTACACAACCACGAAAGTAGAGCAAGAACAAATCAGTAATACACCAAACCTAAAGTTACTAAAGTCTTGATGATGAATGTACCTATTATTGTTGACTTTCAAAATTTCAAGCCGAGTCAATAGTCCAATTTCAGTTGGGAGTCCAGTCAACTTGTTGTTTGCGACATTAAGTTGCCTCAAGGAAGTTAGGGCACCCAAAGCACCAGGCAAAGCAGTTAATCTGAAACGAGAAAGTTCATGATTACATATCCAAAGAGATACAAATCTCAAAGAAAATGCATAATATTGAACCTACGGATATCTTATAGCAACCAAGATCCTTTGTGTGAAACTAGGATTTCAACTTTCCTTGATTTGAACATTATGTCACTCAGGAATAATGAAGAAACGACCCGTGCTTATGTTATATTCTTGCTCAAGGAAAGTGAGATTTCGGCATGTTGCCATTTCAAAAGTTTGAAGGCAAACCAAAGTCCAAGCAGGTGCAAGTTCATTTTTCAACAGGAATAGACAATAGCTGTAATGCATAATATGAACTACAGAACACTTTCTTCTCTATGCTCTAAGGTAGTAGCAGATAGATGATACCGTGTACTTTTGGTCAAGAAATACTCACTGGTTTTGGCTTAAAGAAAGCGTGTGCTAAATGTTTGAGAGATGATAGTCCTTCCCAACAAACAGATTCATCCAACATACCATTTGCATTTATGAACAATTTCTAAAAGAATGAAAAGACACCAAAAAAAAAAAAAAAGGTTATAATGATCTGATTTATTCTAGAAACATCTTTCCAGGAGTTCAACTTGAAATCCAAAAACAAATGTCAAGAGAAGAGCTTTTCAACCTGAATAGAACTCAAACATCTAATCTGGTCAGGTACAGCTTGAATAAAGTTGTTGTTGATATCTAGGACTCTTGCAGAATTCCCACAATCCCAAACTTCATTAGGTATGGCCTGAATGGATACAAAGCAATAACCACAATAAGTTCAACAGCATAAAGGTCAAACTGATACTATTTACTTTTCAGCCTTTCAGAGGTGCTGTATAATTATCATATCCCATCAACAAACTCTCCTAATGCAAACAACCTAACGATTAGTTTTATTCGCTCTGAAGCCTGATCTGAACTGCTTTTCATTGTATTTCAATAGGTAATCCATAAGCAATGTCCTGATTTCAACACAATAATCTTGCATATCAAACTTAGTATACAATTGAGGTCCTTAAACAACACATCGACAGAAGACAAGAAAAGAGCAGCTCGAGGCACCTTCAAGTTGCATTCAGCCAATGCTATGACTCCAGTAGATTTCCAACGCACGGATCTTGTTTTATCAACTGGAACTTCCTTGGCAACTTTACTGTCATTTCTGTCACTACTCCTTATAATCTGTTTGGTCTTGGCTTCTTTCAGTAATGGACCATCCTATTCAATGAAATCAACCAAATTTCAAAATGAGAGTCTGTCAACAAATCATTCTTACTTATATCAATGAAAGACAACCAGAGTTTAGAAGCAATTGAATAACGAAGATTCAAATTAAAAAATGAAGTACCCCTTGATGCAAACCCTGAGACGCCATGAGCATGAGTTTAGCTCCATTGGTGACCTCAGATTCCCTCAATGTCGATGTATCGACCAAAACCTTCCCTTTAACAGCCATAAACAAATGCATAATTACTTTCACCAATATTAATGATGAAAAAATAATCACAAGATAACAATATTTCATAGAATTGAGAAATCAAACCTTTGAAGATTAGCTTTTGGCCTCGAGGGAGCACGTTGGTGAGAGATTGGAGATGTGATTTCAAGTCATTGATTTTGGAGTCAATCGATGTCGTAATAGGTATTGATCTTCCGCTAAACTTCACTGTTATCTTAATGTCGCCGCCGGAACCACTCGCCTCCGCCATTGTCGTCTTACCACTCCAAGCTCAGCTCTGAGTGACGATGAAGCAGAATACTCCGCCCGCCGTGTGACTGACGCATGTGCACGGCACGTGTGTTTAATTTCAACCGATGTTGGGCTTTCTGGTTAATATACTTTACGGCCCATTACAGCTTTTGTTAAGGAGTTTGTTTAGAAGAAAAAAGAAAAGAAAAAAGCCCGTGTTCTATTTTGACCCACCTCAGTTACGGTATACATGAATGATCATGTTTGGTCCGATTCGGAATCAGCGGTTCACGATTATAAAATTTATGAACCAAATTGGAACTGTAAATTATCGTCAAGGGGGCGTTTGCGCTTCGCTTTCAGTTCTGGACGGTTCAATTCCATATAATTTTATAAGAAATAAGAACCGGAATGAACATCAAAAATTTCGTTCGATTCAGTTATGATCCGGTTCTTTTTTTTTTTTTTAAGTTAATTCCGGTTCTGAACCGGGCCGTTGCCATGTCTAAGTTACAGGAATAAAGTAAAAAGAACTCTGTAAACAAAGTTTTGATATAATCTCCAATATAAATTTGATATGATCATGCATCCTAATCCTAAGCCAAAATTTGATCACTAATCTTAATTCCGATACAAACTATGTTAAGAGGATTTGACTAACGAATTATTCAAATCAACATCTTTAATATCACTGTCCCAGAATCCAGTAACTCCTTTCTTGTTTGTTTCTGATAATCAAATCTCAACTTGTTATAAAATACTACATCCGTCTCTGAATACATACTATTTTTCGTCCCTAATTACTTGTCGGTTTTTCTTATACAATACAAACGGAGAGAGTAATATTTTGCATTTATAATTTCATCAAAATATATGTATCGTGACATGGAGGGAGTAGTATTTGGATTTGGAATAAGATATTCATTCATGTACAAGATTGGATTCAAGTCCTTGGACATATTGGAAAATCCTGGGAAAATATTATTCTCAATTCTGACCTATAAAGGAAATCACATTTCCAAGATTATGAAATAGAAGTGTGAAGAAATTGTGTGATGTGTCCTTTTATGACAATGAAATTTATTTTAGTATATCTTTAATTTCCCGTCTTTTTCCTGTCAGAAATTTCTATGTCTAGTGTGTTGATCATGTATAAATACTCAGGTCTTTGCTTACATGGTTACAATCAGATTTTTTCTTTCTAACATAGAGATTTGTATATACATATGCACGAAATTGCTATGGCGGCCGAGCTTGATCAGCTTTCTTCATGGCCAAGTTTCAGTTTCACAGACTTGTGCAATATTGAAGATGAAGCAGAGATTCAGTTTTCCGATTTGGAATCCTTGTTTGAGATTACTTCTCCTTCTTCCATTTCTGTTGAAGAAGATTGTTCAGATGTTTTCTCTTCTCTTCCGCCTTTGTCGGAATTTGTCGATCAGTGGATCGCCGACGATGGAAATCTCCAGGACTACTCACCAATGTCCACTGAGGGAATCCTAGAGTTTCCGGTTGAGAGCAATATTCAAATGGAAATTGATTATGATGATGATGGTCAATTGAGAATCTACCATTTGCTTATGGCTTATGGAGAAGCCATCCAATTGAATCAGAAAGAGCTCGCCGATGAAATCCTTAAACGACTAAAAGATAAGGCCTCTCCTTCTGGTTCTTCAATGGAACGCCTTGCTTATTATTTCATTCAAAGTTTGGATGGCAAACTAATTTCCGACAAGCTAAGAATGGAACTGAGCAAGAATCAACTAGTAGAAGCTTTCAACGCCTTCTATCAGATTTTCCCTTATGGAAGATTTGCTCATTTCACCGCTAATTCAGTTATTCTCCAATCTATACCTCAAGACGCCGAATCAATCCACATCATCGATTTCGACATTTCGATCGGCATACAATTCCCTCCCTTGATCCAAGGACTTGCTAGGAAATCAGGCCTTCCAAAGTCAATCAGGCTAACTTCGATAAAATGGAAGGACGACGACGACGACTGCATTACTAATTTCGAAGAGAAGAAAACTCTGCTGATCGAATGCGCGCTTGGTTTTGGCGTGAGTTTGAAGATAGAACAAATGGAAATGGAGGAGTTAGAAAAGGAGATGAAGACGGAGAAGAAATCAGAAAGTGAATTTGTAGCTTTTAACTGTATGGCAGGGCTTTCTCAGATGGGGAAAATGAGGAGTCCTAGGAAAGTTATGGAGTTTCTAAATTTAGCAAAGTACTATTCTAGTCATGATCAGAATAGTAGATCATCAGGAATTTTAGTTTTTGGGGATGGAATGGATTTCTTGAATATCGGAAGAAAAGGCGGATATTTTGAATCTCGGTTAGTGCAACTCCGGGCCATGATTGAATCAATCGATAGACATTTCCCGAAACAATTTAGTGAAGCTAGGATTGCAATGGAATGTCTCTTTGTGGCTCCTCAGGTTGCCTCTCTAGCAGGAATGGAGTTATCAGAGACTAACGAGGACGAGAATTGTAATGATCTAGCAGAGATGGGATTCCGACCTTGGAGAATGAAGATGATGCAATTGTTGGAGGCTATGGAGCTAGTAAAACAAGGGGATAGTTTCTATTCTGTGAAAATTGAAGGACAGAATGGGAATCAAATGGCTTTAGATTACCTTGGAATCCCTTTGGTTAAAGTTTATAGTTGGATCATATAGGATGAGGACATGATCAGTTCACAAGCACAGTAATTAATTTAGGCTAAATTATTTTACATTTTTATGTGCAGTTAGTGTATGAATTTGTGTTATGGAATTGTATTGATTCATTGCTACTTATCAAAATTCGATAGACAAATATATATGTGTGGCCCAAATTTCGATCTGACCATAAAATATAACATATGGTGTATATTAATTTCATTAGTATTTTAGTATTTATGTTAAAATAATTGTAGTCTGCTGCAACTCTCCTAACTTATATATAGATCTACCCATGTTCAGATTGTCGAGCAATTGTTGCTCTAAACTGATTTTAGTCATCAAAAGAGCTAGAATTCACAATCATATTAGAATGATCCGATCATGATCCCATGAAGGTAAATTTCGAAAGCTCAACTTATCATACATGGAATAAAGACTAAAGTACTACTACAAGTCATGAACGATCCTTGCTCATGTTTCCCTTTCAGGGTTATGTCGAAAGGAATCATCCTGGCAACTTCTTGCGTGAATTTTACGTCACCTACATCCATAGACAGTACAATACAGGTACTTTTTTTTAAAAAAGAAATAATAAAGATAATTAACGTTCAAACTCAAAACTCTTAATTACACAACGCAAATCCAGCTGCTTGCTCTTGGCCTTTTCTGCTTAAAATTATTCCCAATTAATTAGTTACCTTCTTTTTTATGTTAATTACTAGTTACCTGTTAACGCTTATTACTGGTCAAAAATGGGAGAAAACAATTCTAATGTCAAATTCGTGAACACAAAGAGACAATAAACCAGCAAGTAATCCTTTCCCACGTCCTTATCCAATAAATAAATAAATAATAAATCTACGGTTTTAATTACTGTTAATGGAAACGAAGTTTGGAAATGCTAGACTTTGGACTGTAAATTTAACCATTATGATGTGCATTTTTTTTATAAAAAAATAATAAAGAAAGAAATTTCATTAATAATAAACTCTAAATTAAGTAAATGATGTATTTGATTTTTAAATTTATTAAAAAATTGATATATTTAATTATGAATATCTTGTCTAAATACATCAATTTTTAAATAAATTTAAAAAGTTAAAAATGTCAACTATTTGTATATAAAAATAATAATAATTTAAAGTGGTCGAATTAATCATATTTAATAATCTAAAATTAAAATTTAATAGAGTTGAAAAATAAAAAATGGTTTAAATAAAAAAGGATTCTTAAAAAGTCAATTACCTATTTATTAAAATGTGAGGACAAAACATACACGTGTCAATTTTTTTGTTTCCTTTACTTTATATAAAAAGATTTTAAAAGACTCAATTACAACATAACTCACACAGTAAGATACACGTTGTTTTGTCAAATAACTCGTGATAAGCACGCCCAGCCCATGCATTTGGGTTTTGTGCACGTCCAAAGCCTAAACGACATAGTATCATCCACTTTATGAACTTGATGTCATTTCTTTTTTAGGGGGTTTTGCGATTCTAAGTGAACTCTATTTTTCACAATCGATGGTTAGTGAGTGCATGTGATGTTTTGTTTTTAGAGTAGAAAGGTTCGTGAAAGATTATGTCTTGATGTTTGATTAGTTTTTGTATATTCATTCATTTTTCCTTTTATACTATGGATTGGAATAGTAGATCATTTTGAGATATTTGATTCTGTTATTCCCTTTAATAATTGGGAAGAAAGATAGAGTGTGGCTTGTAGAGCACATGTAACGTACAGTCGGAGTGCTCAGGCAGCGGATCTATGCGGACATCCATTCCATTAGTTTTGTCATTCCTTTGGATGATCACAACCCGTAATCGTTGGAGATTCTAGAGACATTATACTTATATGCAAGAATGGTGTGGATGATCAACTATCAATTGCTCATGAACCAAGCAAAGAAAAAGGTCGTATGGAGAGGTAGGCTCAACTTATCGACATATGTTGTCACGTCTCAATGGACGGAATTTTGATTCTTTTAAATTAATTTTGATAAATTGAAGTATGTTGATTATGCTTTGGACATTAAACCATGCATAACAATGATTTATTGAATTTAAAGATACGATTTTAAATTCAATATGTAAAAATGCATAGCGAGGAGATAAATTTAAACATATGAAATTTGTTATTTCTTAATTTAAGCTTTCTATTTATCTAATATATTATATATATTGGGAAATTCCCTCAGCCAATTGCAAGAACATTTGGTGATATGAGGTTGAAAGTTCATCTTAGTTTGGATGATATTGGAATGAGACGATTGACTATGACACGAAATTCATCCTCCAGTGAGTGAGGGGGTACGGAAAATTAATTTCTTTCTTTTACCTCATTTTATAATATAGAAAATTACATTGTTTGCTCCTCGACTTCTCACTTTATTATAATGAATTTAGCGAGTAATGTCGAATAAAAAGCAATGGATGCTATAAAAAACACATATAAAGGATCCTAACACGGCGGCCAAGCATTTGATAGAGGAAGCCAAATCTAGGAAGAGTAAGATAATTTATCGATCCGAGTATTGTATTGAGCTAAAACCACTTACACGCAAGTGCACGTGTTGCCACAAGTAGTAATGAGACTATGAAGTCCGGTTATCGATCTCGGGGAATCGTGGAGTAAATGAACTAAGTACTAGATATCAAAATTCGGCTATTGTCCAGATAAATCGCAATGGTGAGAATTTGTAATTAAACTAAGTAATGTAAATTAAATGACAAGTTGTAAACAATTTATAATAGAAATCTACGATTTTGCGAATCCACATTTACAATACTCGATGCATGATTAAAAATGTCAATTCCAATCTCTCGATTCCTAATTTTACTACTCTAATACCCACAATTATTTATAAGTGTCTTCGATCCTTGGCTTATGCCCTAATTAGGATTAAATGACCATATCTCTCGAATGTGTACAAACTAATCCTAATTGTCTTGAGTTCTCAAATCGTGTCTAGGCTAAGTTAATCGGTCAAATATGTTGTATTCCTACCTTTGTCGACAAATTAAACCTAAGTCTAATCAATTATTTGTTAAACAAGTTCTAATCTGGTCTCACCATTCCTAGATTTTGAAAGAGATAACAATTCAATCAATTTGGTGATCAAGCAAATTAAAGCATTAAGAACGATTTAACAAAAGTAAACTTAGGAATCAATTGAAAGGAACAAAAATAATCTCAAAAATCTTATATTATAAATGATTCATCAACTCAAATCGTGTCTAGGTAAGTTAATCGGTCAAATAGTCTGTATTCCTACCTTTGTCGAAAATTAAACCTAAGTCTAATCAATTATTAGTTAAACAAGTTCTAATCTCAATCTCACCATTCCTAGATTTTGAAAGAGATAAAAATTCAATCAATTTGGTGATCAAGCAAATTAAAGCATTAAAAACGATTTAACAAAAGTAAACTTAGGAATCAATTGAAAGGAACGACAAATAATCTCAAAACATCTTATATTATAAATGACTTCATCAAGCCCAGACAAAGAAATTTAGTTCATACTAGAATCCATAAGAACAAGCATATAAGGTTGAAGACATAAAGAAGATCAAAGAAAATAATCCTAAGAGATTTAATTGTCACAATCTTCGTACTTAAAAGTTGTAGAATGAATCCTTAGAATAAAACGAAGTAATCTGAATGTAATTACGAAGAATATGAGTTTTTTATATTTATAGGTACAAGGATTTAAGTGCTATAATGGAGTCCTAAACAAACTAGGAAATCTTATCGTCACGTCCACGCATAATCTCACGCATATGCGTGGGTTATGCGTGGAATTTTCTTCGCCGTCGTTTGAACGCATATGCTTGAGGAATCCCACGCATCATGCGTGACGATTCTGTCTTGCCACGCTTAATCCACACATATGCGTAGGTTATGCGTGGAATCGTCTTCGTCTCGTCAATGGTCCCATGCATATATGCATGATCCACACATCATGCATGGGATTTCTCGTCCGTCTGCGCATAATCCCACGCATATCGCAGTGGGATTATGCGTGGGTCTTGAA
The DNA here is from genome assembly GCA_024708375.1 of Oxalis stricta. Lineage (NCBI taxonomy): Eukaryota > Viridiplantae > Streptophyta > Magnoliopsida > Oxalidales > Oxalidaceae > Oxalis > Oxalis stricta. The sequence continues at coordinate 50,614 of JANIEQ010001878.1, forward strand.
ACTTCGATTTTTCTTTTAAGTCCTCGAAATGCGACAACAATCCCATTAAGTCCCTATGTAATTTAAACCTTCGAAGTTAACCCTAATTTCTACATTCACAATCACAAAAGAAGAATACCAACATAAAATCAAACAAATAAAGAAAACTAACTAAAAGCTGATACTATTTACACAAGAATGAACAAAGCAAGGATGACAATCGGAACATAAATGATAACGTTTTAGACATTATCATATTGTCATAAAGTTTTTTTGAAATTTCTTCCCAACTTGATTTTCTCTTTTGCACATCTTGCTGAGCAAAAGCTCGTTAGATGGCAAGTGTTTATAGTATACATAAAACTTTCTTTTCATGTTATGTAGTTTTTAAATTTTGGAACCTTTCACATTAACTTTTGTATATATTTTGGTTTACTTGCAATGGCATATAAATGAATAAATTGATAGGGTCTTCGTGGCAATGATTTCAAAAATGATTTTTGCAGTTTAGGATTATTATCTATGTTTGTTAGTGTCTTTTCTTGACCAGTGGGAATTGCTGCTGAGTTGGGTACTCTTAAAAGTATCTTGGACAAGATTTCTCCAAACCTGAGCTTAGCCACGGAAGCACGCCTCAAAACCTCCAATCAAGTTCATTGTAGAAAAGTTGAGAATTGCTGATCAAGTCACAGGGATCGGGAAGCATGCGAACTTTCCTTGGTAAATGTAGCTGGAAATGATGTTGTGCAAGGAACCAAGAACCTCATATGTGGTATAACTTCGATCTAATCTATTGCCGCTATTAAGTTCTTTTGAAGATATTTTTTCTTCCAAGTGCTTAAAAGTTGCTTACGTGTTTTTCGGCTTTTCTCTGAGTTGATGATATTTAATATCCTTCAACTCTAAGAAATTTGAGATCTCGATCAAGTAATGGAGATAACTCAATGCCGATATCATGAAGTGGGCAAACGATGAAGATAAAAGTAATGGAAGGTCTTCTGCATGGAGAGTTTCAGGTTAGACAGAGTCTTTAGGAATTTCTTGTTACCATAATATTCTTAGCAAATATACATAAAAAAATGACTTTCATACTTTGTCATCGCTTATTCTCAAATTTCGTGATTACAAAGTCTGTCAATACATATTATTCTCTGCTAGAGCTTCTCAGCTGTCTGTGGAGCCAAGAGTGGTCAAGCGGACACTAGCTTTCAAAGGGTGAAAGTGGTATGGTTTTTAAAAGTTGTAAATTGCGATGCATTGTGTGATTGTAATTTTATCGAGATAACATCGAGAGTCTAGAAAAGAATTTATAAAACATGATCGCTCTTGGAGATCTAAGGCCTTAGGAATTTGTAAATTAGGTATTTTTGTGATCTATATCGATATGGGTTGTTGTTGTACTAAATAATCAGTATGGTATGCACATCTAATGCGCAATGGATTTCCCTGCATAATATAATTTTTTTTTCTTTTGCAAGGTAGAAATGTTTACTAATTTTTTACTTGCATTTTGCAGGACATGGATGGCCATTGAAAGAGAAAGGAAACCTTTCGTCGAGAATGTTCTTTCTCCTGTAAAGGTTTCTGATCATGGAAAACAGTTCAGCTAATAATTTTGTTGAAGAATCAATCTTAGATGATTACGATTCTATATAGTAATCAGCAGAAAGCACTTCCCATGGAAAAATATTTTGGACGCAAATCTCTTTCGGTTAAAATAAATCCAAGTTCAGACAGGAATGATTGGAACTCTTCACAATTGTTGATTCACAGGAAGGATTTCTCAGGGAGTTTGGACTTGCAAGAAGGAAAACTGACAGCTGAAGATGGTTTCATTAGCACTAAGAACAAGAAGGGGAGAATATCAGAAAACGAAAACCGGCCATTGAAGATATTAACAAAGTGCTCTGTAAAGAAAGAAAAAGATTCATCAGATTGGGTAAAAGAGAGGAAATAGCTCCGAAAGAAAGGCATTATTGGACACAAACCAATCTTCAAGTCACAGGGAAATGGAGGTGTCCTCAAAAGCACAAGCCTAATCTTGGACCTCCATTAAAGCAACTACGGCTTGAGAGATGGGTTCATAAAGTGTAAACACTTGCAAAGCAAAATGAATGAGTATCTGAAATTCTTATGACTGGGACACAAGTTACCATTGGTTAAATACTTCAATCCTTCTTTATTTCCTCTTGTTTGATGTTTCATTTGGATAGTCGTTGATCGATTTATCATACATGTAGCACTTTCATGTGATGCATTGTCTTCATCTTAGGAGAATTTATAAATTTTTCTTCTTAAGTGTGTATCGGCTACAATTTATCATCCATAAAAATGATTGTTAGACATGATAAATCAATTAGTGCTCCAGTCATTGGTAAATACTTTATACCTGGCCTTGAAGTTTAGTAATGGTTTCTTTAATTTTTAATCCATTATTGCCTTAGTACATATCTAATTTTATTTTTCCTGTGATCACATATAATATATATGTATATTCTCATTATTGCTAATATTTTCAAGCAATTTCCGCCATTTTTGTAAAGTTGACCTGCATTGACCTGTTTTTTACATGGGATAAACGGGTGGATACATCATTAATTGTACCCGCGTGTCAGAATCTACCATCAAACGTCATCAATGCTACGCTGGTACTTTCGACGATCATGATTGCCACCCACAATAGTTTTATACAATGAGTTGTATAAAGAAAAGACGGGAAGAACCGTGTTACTTTGGATTCAAGTATCTTAAAGGTAAATTCTCATAATAAAGATTATATGGATTTAAGTTTTTAAGATTTTTCAACACAATAAATTACGCCATACATTGCATAATTCTACTAAATATAGACTAAGTATTTGTCTGCGGGATTTGGTGCCTGAGATATTATATACATACTCATATTATAAAAATATAAAAGAAATTTAAGATGAAGATGTATTTATATTTGTTTGAATCCGTGCGATGCACGGGAGTGTGCACTAGCATTTTATTAAAGAGATAAATAATGGTTTCAATCGGGACCTTCACTAATTTTAAATATGGGCCTCATCTTAAAATTATATGGGCCTAACCTTGGAAATAAGTTATGGGCCTAATTTAACAGACACTTAGTGGATCCACTCACCATTATGTGTAAGGCTCATTACGGCGTTTTCTATTATTATCCCGTTACCGTAGCAGGTTACGCCGTCATTATTATAAAGATTGGTTACTTATGGTCCACGTTTTGGCAATCGAATATGACTACTAAATTCAATAACTCCCACACCTAATAATATTACTCCCAATGAAATATCTCTATAGTGCTGTTTGGTATACGTCTGATGCAAGCAACCAAACTCTCAACCCCCTCTGTTTATATCAACACAAAATCAAATGATTTAGGTTACTGGAAATATCAGACTCTGACGATCGATGTTTAATTACATAAAAATATTATTAGATTTGTTTTTCCATACAATTAAGTATCGTTTTTTTATACGAAATAATATAAAAAAATATCATTTAATTAAGGGAGGAAGGAATAAAGTAAATGTCGAAGTTTTTTTGTCGATAAGCTAGAGTTAGGGCATCTCACTCACCCTACCATTTCGTCACCTAATTAATTTTACGAGAAAATGTCCAAAAATAAAAAATTAAGGTACAAAAATAACATTCCACTCTTGAAATCTTTTTCGTGTAAGATAATATATCACTTTCCTCAGGCTCTTTTTCTTTTAATTATCAATTATTGAAAATAATTATATGATATTGCCATCCACTTCAGCCGACTTAACTTAAACGCCATGACTTCTTCCATGGACCATATATATATGTACATGGTATATCGAGTTATATACATTATTAGTATCGATTTATGATAGGATATTATTATTATTATTTTAAAAAAGGATTATAAAAAGTATAGACTTGCTAATTCTTTATGGTATTTTGTTCTTTCGCTTTCACCGTGAAAGAAAGTTTGAACCGCAAGCTAGACATGCATGTGGGTGTGTATAAATGTACTTACTATATAATAATTAAATCCTGACATGATTAAAGATGTCTATAATTAATGTGTAATAAATTGACAAATAATTATTTACACTGTTGAGTACAGTATTTCTCTTGTTGTGTACATATGTGTATTTACCGGCGGTAGAATTGGCTCAGGCTCCGAGTTAAATAATTCTTAGAGAGTCCATTTCGAACCGGATTACAATGCTCCGGAATGTATGTGTTACATTTAAATGCATCTCCTTTAATTATGTCTTCGACTCAAGTCCATGAAAAAAGAATGGTAAGAAGTGCCGCCCAATACATCAAGTCGACATTTTACTTCTTCAAAAAATATATTGAGAATTTATTCTTAAATTGTATTAGGACTTAGGAGTATTAAAAAAAAGGAACTATTAAGAAAAAAGGGCAGTAAAAGGACGTTAATTTTTGTATTAAAGTGTTTTTTGAAGAATTTTTTTTTGTATTAAATTTGTTAGTGGTATTAATATCGATGACTCATGACTGATAATAATAGTATAAAAAACTCTTTTATTCGAAAAAAATAGTATTAAAAACAGTTGGAGCAGGTTTACATTACGTAATATGAGCATGATTCATTCATATATAGGAATATTTTTATTAATAGGGATAATAGATTCATAATTCTCTGTGTTGAAAGGAAATACGTTCCTAGATTAGAATAGAATGTCCCTCCCTCTATTCAAATCTGCATTGACCACTGATAACAATCACAATTCACCCTTTCAATATCTACACATTTTGTTATATCTCTAAGATCATCAAAATATATGATATTTTGATTATTATTATATATATAATTTATATTTGTTATAAAAATCAAAATATATGATCATATATTTTGATGATGAAAAAAAATTTATTTATTACTTTGTCTCAAAATTAAATCCTTAAAAAAAAAAAAAAAAAAAAAAAAAAAGAAAAAAAAAAAAGAAAAAAAGGAAAAAAAAAAAAAAAAGAAAAAAAAAAAAAAAGTGAAAAATTTCTTTTTTTTTCTTTTCAAATAATTCTGTTATTTATTTAGTACATGCATGATACTAGGGAATGAATTTCAAGTCTCTAGAATTATTCAATGGTACTAAAATAGCCAATGCTCAGGGACTGTATCTAGATGATATTGAATTGAAAATCAGGTCACAAATAAATTTTAGATATTGTAAATTGTAGGTCTAATTTGAAGTGCGAATACAATTCTGATTTTTTTTGGGTTTTTTGTTTTTTTTTTTTTTTTTTTTTTTTTTTTTTTTTTTTTTTGTTTTTTTGTTTGTTTTTTTTTTTTTTAGGGGGGTTTTTTGTTGTTGTTGCAAATACAGTATAAGGAGGAGTCGTATTAGTAGTTAGTACTATGAACACGTGAGTAGCAGGTGACAGTCAATTGGACGACGCTCTTATAAATAAAGAAAAAAAAAAAAAAAAAAAAAAAAAAAAAAAAAAAAAAAAAAAAAAAAAAAAAAAAGAACAAACATAGAAGAGAAGAGCGTCAAAACTTTGGCACAACAAGACAAAACCAAATCTTAACCATATTAATTGTCGTAGCAGAACAGACTAAACTTCTATCTGTCTGTCTGTAATTGTAAACCGGAATTCTATCATCGCCGACCGTTTGATCATTTTTGCGTGAGGTTAATCAGATGGATGGACGGTGGAGATTGAATGAGATGAGAGTAGTGTTCATCATGGTGGCGTTACTATTATTTTATCAGAACCTGAGTTTTTGTTGGTCTCTCAACAATGAAGGTAAAGTACTTATTATAACTCAACTTTGCATGTTTGGTTTTTCAAAGATGGCAACTTTTTGAACTCTGGTTGAAATTAAATTAATAATATATGAAGGTTTGGCACTGTTGAGATTTCGAGAGAGCATTTTGATAGACCCTATGGAGCTTTATCAAATTGGAACGAAGATGAAGGAGATTATGTTCACTGTTCTTGGTTTGGGGTTGAGTGTTCTCGATGATGGGAAAGTTGTCATCTTGTGAGTTATTATTCATCCTTTTCTCAACGTTTCAAATAGTTTAGTCTTTCGTGTTAAGTTTTCAATCTGATCAATGAACAAATTCACCGTGGTAATCAATCAATAGCTGATTATGGTTATATTTCGTTATCCCTGAAGTTAGATCCATTGAATTTGCAGGAATTTAAGAGATCTTTGTCTTCGGAGGTACATTGTCACCTCATCTTGGGAAGCTGGCTCACCTGAAAACTCTGTAATCGTCTATTTTAACTCAAAACTATTATTTAGTCAAAAAAATTGTTGGTCACTGATCAGAGGTTTATCACTTCCATTTACAGTGATTTGCGCAACAATTCTTTCCATGGAATCATTCCTGAAGAGATTGGAGAGCTGAAGAAACTGGAGGTGTTGGACTTGGGATTTAACAACTTCACGGGATTATTCCCATTTGATTTTCCCAATTTGACTACCCTGTAAGTTGACCTATTACTGAAGTTGTTTCCATTTCATACTTTTTCTATGGTTTCTTTCTTGATCTGAATTTTAATTCCCGTCGTAGTTTACTTGACAACAACGACTTCCTTGGAAACATTGTATCTCCAAAACTACATGAGCTTAGGATGCTTTCCGAAATGCAAATCAACGAAAACCAAAACATCAATGAGAGTACTTTTCCTGAACCGTCACCAATATCAGTTTCAGAGTTTCCATCATCGCTTTGGTTTTTAACTCCATCGGAATCTCCACTTTCACCATCATCCTCGCCTTCCGAATCACCGATTCCATCTCCATCAACAAGTCCCCAACCCCAAGTGTGTCTTTGGCCTCTTCACCCTCTGCGGCACCTCCGAAAGAACCACCAGTAGTGGTCCGTGCACCACCTCAACCCCGTGTGGCTCCGGTGCATTCTTCTTCAACTGGAAAACAGGCAAGGAAGGCTGGTCTGAATCAGAAACGAAAAGTTGGCTCTTAATTTTAGTCGGAACTGTTGGAGGGACTGCATTCATATTTTGTGTATTTCTTGGAATGGCATTGTGTAAAAGCAGTAAAGTAGTTACTGTCAAGCCTTGGGCTACAGGTCTGAGCGGCCAACTGCAGAAAGCATTATTAACTGGTATGGTAAATTCCTCTTTTCTCAACCTTAAAACAAACATTTGGAGGAACTTTGAATTTCATGTCTGTAATTTTCCTTTCCAGGTGCACCAAAGCTTAAGCGATCTCGAACTGGAGGCAGCTTGTGAAGACTTTAGCAATATAATTGGCTCCTTTTCAGATGGTACTGTCTATAAAGGAACTTTATCCAGTGGTGTTGAAATAGCCGTCACATCTAGTGCGATACAATCTCGTCAAGAGTGGTCAAAGAATTTAGAAGCAAACTTTCGTAACAAGGTACTACAGAATTTCGTTCATTCTCTCAGATATTTGTTACATTTAGTCTGACTTGACATGACATTTCCTTTTTTCCTGAACGCTTCCTTTGCTCTTTTTTGAACAGATTGATACTTTATCAAAAGTTAATCACAGGAATTTTGTGAACCTTATTGGATATTGTGAGGAAAATGAGCCTTTCACAAGAATGATGGTTTTTGAGTATGCTCCAAATGGAACACTCTTTGAACATCTACACGGTGAGTATCACATTCTTCCAATCCATGTCCATCCATTAACAAAGTGTATATGGTAAGATTTAAATGACACACTGTTGTGTTGACTACTTGACTTGCAGTGAAAGAAGCAGAGCACTTGGATTGGGGAATGAGGCTACGAATAGCAATGGGAATTGCATATTGCCTTGAGCACATGCATCAATTGACTCCACCAATTAACCACTAAAAATCTGCAATCTTCCTGTATCTATCTGACGGAAGACTATGCTGCCAAGTTATCAGATTTCAGTTTCTGGAATGAAACAACAAAGATCATGGGACCATCAACCATGGAGGTCTTGGAAATGGCATCGTCAAATCCAGAGAGCAATGTTTTGCAGCTTTGGGGTCATCTTTATTCGAAATAATAACCGGAAAGATGCCTTGTTCATTGGACAATGTCTCTCTTCGAAATGGGCATCAGACTACCTGAATGGACAGCAATCATATAGGGAAATGGTGGATCCAATTCTAAAATCATTCCAAGAAGACGTGGTTGAAAAAATTGTTTGATGTGATAGAGGCTTGTATCGACTCTGACTCCGAAACAGAGACCGACAATGGGTGATGTTGCTGTGAGAATTGAAGGAGGTCACATCAATGGGACCTGATGGAGCCACCCCGGAAATTGTCGCCACTTTGGTGGGCAGAGCTTGAAATCTGTCTTCTTGATAGCCGACTGGAGTGAATTCGAGTGTTAGGGAGAGGAATGGTTCATTAATTTCATTTGTAAATAGCTCTTGTTGGTCTAGTGGAGTACCTTTCTTTGATTTGTATCTATGGAATGTAAAAATACAGCACTTTTGAATCAATAAGATAACGATTTTTTTTATATTCTTTCCATTACGTGAGGAACGTATGAGTTCATGTACAAGAGCAGTCATTTCTAAAACATTTCCTTTACATCAATTCTCAAGAATGCATTTGTATTTCCTTTTTGTCATTTCTAAGGATCCATAGGAAATCATAAACGAGTAATTCTGTCAAATGGTTGGTCCGGGAATTTCTTGCAATGCTGTGCTCAACCAGTTGCCGACGTACGTTTAAACACTTCGACAAAATGTGTCTCACTTGTGTTGCTGATCTTGTGTTCTGTTATACAGTTCAAGTGTGTCAATGTGATTAGGATCCAAGCAGAGAGCTGCTGCACAATCTTGAACAGCAGATTCAAGATCACCTATTGCTTCATAAAAGGCTGCTCTGAGATGAAGCATTTGTAAATCAGGCTTGAAATCTATTGCCATTGTCAGCTCTTCCACCGCGTCATTCTCCTTTTGGTCATCCATCAACACTGGAAATGAAAAAAACATAAAATCTGTCAAAAGTTCAAAATATTCCATTAATATTATTCCTCCACAATGTACTCGTATTAAAGACACTTACCAGCGGCTCTGTATCGGTAAGGATAAGTCCGCAATGGATCCAATTTTGTTGCCCTGTTAAGGTCATTCATTGCCATCTCACGATCACAATATTCTGACCGTTTCTCATATGCCGAAGCTTTATTTTGCGCCTTGTCTATTAGCTTTGTCATCTCGTCAGTATGCAGCTTGTCGTTGATGTCTTAGATGATACACACGTGCCAGCCCTTGATGAGCTCTTGTATGTTTGATGTCCAGAGCATTCTTGTAACAGTTTTCAGCTAGATCCAGCTTACCACAATCCACATAAATACTCCCCAAATTATTCAGTGCCTGGAAAAATACAAGTACCATACAATCAAGCAAGTGAAAGTAAGCAAATGACAAAATGAAAGTGGTGGAGAAGTACTCACTTGTCCCTTTCGAAGTCCGTCGGAGGGACATCTAAGAGCATCTTCTAGAAGCTGAATTACAGCAGATGAAGATTCAGGATCCTGATTCATATCTGCTAGCGTGTATGCTTTAAGAAAAAAGCTTCAAAGGACCTCTGAACTGTGGTGGATTTCTCGGCCATGTTGAGAGCTTCTTCACGGTGGCCGGTATCGTATAAAATCCATCCATCATAAATCAGCTTTTCATGCTCAGAGATGGAGTGGTTTCTAGCCATTCTCAGACAACGCATTGCAGGTTTCTGACAATTTAACCTATCACATTCACATGCTATATGCTATCAAATACATGAAATGCAATGCTTAATATAAACAACGCTACATTCAGATCATTGTAGCAAAATATTGTTCAGGCTTACCGTAGAAGGAGCAGCGACTGGCGAAACCTTAAGAGACTATTTCCAGGGTCATTTGCCAGCATCTGATGTAAAACAGCCAGAGAACCAATATCATCCACAGAAGACCATCGTTCATAAAGTTGCATCCAGCAATCAGCCAGACTTGATTGTTGATTAATGCTTGCAAAGAAGCTCAATCATGCGATCTCCATTAATTTTACCTTGAAACATCCTATAATTGGGTTCTAAAGTTAACATCACCCTAATATCTCTTAGGGCACTTTCATAATCTTGAAGTATAATAAATAACCAAGCCCTCAATTCAAGGCAATCCGGTGAGAGCTTGAATGCAATAATCTTGTCAATCTCTGATACGGCTGCTTTAACCTGCTTCTCCTCCAGCTTTACCACAGACCTGTATTTGTATGGAAATGGAAGAGTCGGATTCAATTCAGTTGCTGTATTCAAATCGGTTATCTTCTGCTTTCCTAAACAATACAAAGACCGTTCTTGATACATCCATCCGGCTGGTTTATGCTCAAAGATTATCGAGTTCATCAACTTATAAGCCGAGTATTCCTGTCCTTGTTTGAATTTAGCTCTTGAAACTCCAGCCAGTGAATAAACATGGTTCCCTTCCCTGGAAGCTAACTCGAAATAATATTGAGCGCCCCGATAATCTCTCCTTCCTAGCATTACACAGCCTATAAGATGCATGGAAAGTTGCTTCTGCCACTTTTCCTTGGCACATTCCGATAATCGCTCCAACAACATTAATGTAGGTATACCATACAATGTCCTGTTCCATGGCTTACTATGCTGAGGAAATAATACAACAAAAATGAAGTATGCCCTAGCAAAGCCAATCTGTTCCTAGCTTCTGTGTGTACAGAAGATATTTATCATCTTGATCAGTCAAAGAAGAAGGAGCCTCTTTTGGAACACTTGCAAAACAAGATGCTACAAGAAGATTTGGCCGCTTCCTCAAAACCATATTCGATGAGGATCAATGCTGTCTTCTGTACTAGAGACGAGGGATGCCAAATGAGAATCGTAAGCTAGACTTCGTGTCTACCAAGCAGAACCCAGTTGGAAAACAGAGCATCTCCAAAACAATTTCAGGAGTCAAAATATATCCAACTCTTCTACACCTACTATAGATTTCCACAGTCCTCATCTCTCTACAGAAATCCCATTACTGAGAAAAACTCAATCTTATCCCTTTTGATTCAATAAAACTACCATACAACATAGCTTTCATTGGCATCGAAAGAGCAGCCATTTTGAATCGAATGCAAGGAATTTCATCACCTCCGATTAAAATGACACATCACTATCCTCTTCCCAAACTGAAAACAATCATTACTCTTCAACCATAGATAAATCTGGCAGAACATCGGCAATGATCATATATTGAATTCTGATCAAAACCCAGAAACCAAAGCAGCCTTAGGACACTCGATAAGAAACCCACCACAGTCCATTGAGGCCACACCCACAAGCTCATCTTCTCCTCATATCAAACCTCAACCGAGACGATAAAACAATCTTAGAGTGAATATCCACAGCATGTTGCCTTGCAAGAGCGCAAACACCTTCTAAGCAACTTGGGATCTCCCAAGCCACACAAAACAGAGTACTGTTGAATGCAAAGAGTTCAGTTTCTCTGTTGTGAACAAGATTCTAATCGATTGCAACTTCAGCTAAGGTTTTGTTCAGATTGGATTGGTTTAAGGTCAGGCTCTGTGGGAGGCTCAATGAGGTCTCATTGTAGGAAACCCATAAGGAAGAAGGACTTGAGATACTGAAACAGAGTTTTGACTTATTTGATTTTAAGCCTGTAAATTTGATTCTAGAGATTGTTGTTTTTAGTAATGGCGGAACTACTACTACTACTTAGTACTGGTTTCGTTTGATTGATAGTATGCAATTTGTGTACTCTTGAATTTCTATCAACTTTAAAACCTTTCATTTCTAATCAAAAGGGTTTTAAGAAAGAAAGAAAAACACTCTTTTCTTACCTTGAATCAAGACAACGGAGATGGAGAAAGGAGAAAGGAGAGCTGGAGATGAGATTGAGACTTTCAGGTCAACCATGTTTATTTGCTTTGGAAAATGAAAAAGGAGAGAAATTTTTGATTGGATAGTTCCTGATACTGTAGAAGAGCTCTTCTCTCTCATTTTTGCAAATGTGTGAAGTTTAACTTAAGCTCGCAGTTGTTTTGTGACCTGATCCATTCTGTAAGTTGATTTTGGTGGCCTGCTCTGGTGTAGTGGAGTTTTCCTGGTAACTGTGTCTCTCAACCAATCAGATGCTGCCATGTCATCACCCAATTCCTCAAAAAATAAATAAAATTTTGTTTTAATTTTTATTAATAAGTAAATAATTTGTTTAGGATAAAAATATGAGTTTAGGCAAAAAAGTCTGATCTAATCTAATCATCTTTGTAATCACAGCTTTCTTTGACACAATTTATTAAACTCATAATGCTTGTATCAACAGCAACTAATACATCAAAATATTTATATTATAATATTATAATTAGAAAATGAAGAATCTTTAATAGTATATTTATTTAGAATATATTAAGATTACAAGTTGGTGGTGGAGGTGGAGTCTGTTTAATCTCATCTATCTAACACTAAAATGGAGAACAAATGAACAAAGCAGAAAAGAATATAAAAGTCAACTTTGAAAGAAGAAAACAAAAATTGGAATAGGAAAAATAATGTATGTGCAGAAAGATAGAACAGAATCCCATGTGAAGTAGCTCTGAGAAATGGCCAGCTACACATCATTGAACTTGTTGATTGAGAGAGAAGAGCAAGATCCCCAGAATATATACAAACTGCTACTTACAAGAAAATAGATAGGGGCGAAATGGTTAATATTAGTTATCTCCATCCATCGGATGAAATTGTTTAGCCTGATTTCGTATTGCAATATAACATGTCGATTGTGAAATACCTAGTAATCCGAATTAAATTCCTGAAAAGAAAGATTCTAATCCAAATTCTGAAATAAGATATCTTAATCACAATAATAGACAATGAGGGGGATTTAAAAGAGAAAAGATAAAGTCTGGAGATGAATTAAGACTCTTTATTTTGAGGAGTATGGAGGATGATATCAGAGAAACGTCATATCTGTCTCTTACATTCGCAACGTTAGATTATTGATGCTACGTGGAGCCTTGCGATGCCAATGACAAACGACATGATATCATGATTACATCGAAACCGACTTGCCTCCGATACATAATGGGGATTATATATATATTTTTTAAAAAAAACATGTGTATGAAATGAAAATGAGTAAATAATAAAGGGGTGGATCATGTGAGCCAGAAAAAAGAGGTGACTTTCATTTAAAACAAAAGTGGGGGCATCATATCTTTCATGTGTTGAGACTTTAAAGAGCAAACAGTAGCTCTGTATTAAATGAATGTCCCATAAGGGACACCATTCCTCTTCCATAAAATGCATGGCTGCTCTTATATCTACCTCAAAAACAAAAAACACTACTATATCTATATCTATCCATCTAGAATAAAGATTTAATTAATACCCAAGAACAACTTTAAAGATGAACATTCATATTCTGAAAACGAAATGGACCAGAATGCTATTTTAACAAATACGCAGTTTCACTAATCCAGAATGCTATTTTAAGATATATGCAGTTTCACTAATCGTATGGCATATCCTTTTTTATTTGGTTACAATGTATATATACAGACAGCTACACATACCACTCGAACGTAGAACACAGCTCTGAATCCAATACATATCGTATTATCTATACTCTATACAAAATGTGCGATTAATATTGAAGCAAATCATACCATTTTTATGATCCAGAGCTTATATTTCTTGATGTGAAGATATAAAAGACAGGGTCAAATCAAACCTGCATCAGAAAGGTGCTTGCAATGCTCAAAGATACATACAACTCTCTACGTCCCTGATTCTTGTAAAGTCTTCCTTTAGACCCTGTAGCACAGCTACTTCCTAATCGATGTACTCAGGACAGACACCCGAATTTAGCATCTTGATTAATGCTTCGAGCATCAGTCTGTAAAATCCTCCTTTCACGTAACCTCTCAGCTTAACCAAGATAACGTTTTCCTCCTCCGGATAGAGTCTTCCTACCTTCCATTCTCGTTAGAAGCCGTGGATATAGCACTACTCTCCATTTGTGAAGCTACGATATGGCTAAGACAATATCGTAAAGATCTTCATCAGCCTGCTTACCAGCAAGTCTGCATCTGCCACAGCTGTCGTTCAGCGTCGAGTCCATGACCAACACAGATATACATTGCGAGAAGCCGCTCGTGTACAATCCCTGTGAGTGAGAAAGAGCTACCTTCTTGAGTGGGCCCATGCAGATAATTTTTCCCCATGAGCTATCAGATCTGACTGATATTTCTCAATCAGCGATATATTCTCCATATCAAGTTTCTGGTATCTGACCAGTTTTGGCAAAGCCTTTCAACTTGCGTAAAGCTATTGCAAATTCACTTCAGCTCTTTTACAACAGCAGTCATTCAGAATTAGGTAGCTGTACACTTCCTGGCTTCTAACCCAGATTCTCGAAGATTAATGATAAATTTGGCTGCGTCGATATAGTTACCCTCAACCTATCATGCAGATTTCAGACAAACAGAAGAATAAGCACTCCCTTGACTCGAGCGTCCTAAAAAATAGACGTGCTTTGGCAGTTGATAATTATAAATAAATATACACATTTATAGAGTATGTAATAAAAAATGAGCACATAATGCACATTTAATGAGGATAATTCAATCAACAGCGAGGAAAGACAGAAAGAAAGATACAACATGAGATGTAAGTGGCAAGGAAATGGATCTGATGCTTGGCTAAGCTAATATGTTGTGGTAAAGTTGATCTACACTAAGTAAAACAGGTTTTACTCGATGACAATACAAGCATTAGAAACCATAGATGATAAGGTATAATGTCCTCATTTAAGAAGTTATGCATACAGTTAAAAGGAAAAAGACTACATAACTAAGCAGCATGCAAGGCATTAAATTCCAAAGCTAAAAGCACTAAACCATAATATGGATTCTTTGCAATAAGTCACTTAACACCTTCCCCCATGCAAGATATCCAGTTGGCCCTCCTTTCTGGTCATCGTCATCCACGTAAGAAATTCCCTTTGCAAGACTTCTTCACAAAAGAAAGAAGCTTCCTTCTTCCCCATCTCCATCACATAGAAATCACCTTCTGTCATAAATCCTGGCTTCAAACCAACGCAATCCATGTCCACAAGCAAATTCAATAACATTGCCAACATCCTGTTTCTCATCAATCAACTTCTTAACCTAACTACACATTATCGAAACCATAAGCCCATGGTTTCCTTATCAATTTCATTCTCCTTCTTTAGCCATTCAAAACCTCAAGTGCATCATTCTATGAGTCTCTTCCTTCTGAGAGAAATACAACTAACACTAGCTGCAATTTTCTGTACAGAGATGATCATTCATCTCTCCAGAATATCAGATGCAGCTCCCAGCTATCTTCCAGCCTTTCTGATGGCTTCAAGAACCCATCACCCACTTCTTCTTCTTCGTCGCTGGTCAATCTGATCCATTTCAAGCGCATTGAACAACTTAAAGTGAGGCTTTTTCCATTTTCGAGAAAACGCAAACAGATGGGTTTATGTTGGTTTTCTGATTTCAATTTGAAATTCTGGGATAGAAACAATTAAGATTGCTCTAGAAACCAAAATCGAGTATTTTGAAGTGGGCATGTGACACTCGGTTTAACTCAGTGACATAAACCCTTGAATTGATGCCATTCCCTGCAACTAATCAAGTCCGGAGAAATTCTCAAAAAAAAAAAAAAAAAAAAAAAAAGAGAAGCGAAGGTGACAGCGACAGCCAAACTAACTCATAAAAATTTCAATTTCAGCATCGATTTTCTCGGAAATCAAACGGAATAATACAATTCAATGATTCCTTTGACGAACGAGGAAACGAAAGCTACATGATTTCAAGAGAAGTGGCCATTAAAAAAGCTACAACACAGTAAGTAAGAAATGGACCAAAATTCTTCAAGCTAACCGATTCTTGAAGTCTTGTTGGAGTTTTAAGCGGCGATTGATGAATATACCTTGCCTACCGAGTAGCGGTACAGTATTTTGTCATTTGGAGCTTAGCAGAGGAGGAGACGATGTTTCAATGGTCGCATTACTATTATCTTTTTCATTTTGTTTTCCTAATTTATTATTATTGTCAACCAATCCCTTATTTTGATGAATTTGGGCTTTACTGCTCTGGCTTGGTTGATATTAAGTGGGCCATAGCCCAAGTTTTTTAAGATCAATTTTTTTACGGCCCAAAGGCTTTTCTGGCGGAGCTTGGATCCGGAACCTCGCTTTTATCATATCACGCTTAGCTAGATGGGATATTCCTATTTTTTTAAACTGTTTTCTCACATTTATGAAAAAATTATTTAACTCATTCGTTAATTAATCTAAAACATAAGTACAAAAATTTATTTCACTAGATTTTTTAGGATTGTAGTTTCTATTGATTTGGATTGAAAACAACGCTAATTAACTTAAAAAAATACAAACGTTCCATGTATTATGTTTCTAGAAATTTAATATTATCTCCGTTTTACAATTAGATATACTAAAATAACATCATGGATAGATAGTATATAAAGTTTGTGGTGGTTAATTAAATTTTTTGGGTTGGCGAAAATCAGAACATGTCCAACCACATTTGAGATTCTAGACAGAGAAAAATGAGGTCTTATCGGGATTTTTTTTACGTGGTTTGCTAACTTATTGAACCCCTATATTATAAAGTCAAAGAATATTTTTCCAAAAAATATGAAAATTTATTTTTCTTTATTTTTTATGATTAAAAAAATATAGATAAAGTGTTACAATTCTCCGTTCTAAATTATGTGTAATGTATTCTAAAATATAAAATTGACAAATATTTTCGAACAGAGAAACTATATAATCTGTTTCATCTAATTCATTTTCAATCTATAATATAACTAATATATTTAACTTATCTTTAGTTGATCTCAAATAAAATTTTATTAATTCTAATTCTAAAAAGCTCATTTCCATTAATGCAACTATTATAAAAATTATTATATTTTATCAGTAATTTATGCATTTAGAAAAGTATTGATTTTTTTTATTATGAAGTATGCCAATTTGAATACTATATTCTTTTCGTATGATTGAATTCTCTTAATACTTTAAATTATGAAAATAAATTTTACCATCAATATCAAAATGATTATTATGTTTTAAAAGGCACTCTAAATTACAACAATATTTTTCTAAATTACAAAAATATTTTCTAAATCCTCATTTTATATATAATGATTTAAATATTTTGTGCTAAATAAAAAACCAAGAACAAATAGAAAATCAATCCATTCAGAAAAAATAAAATCGAAGTCCATAAGGGAAGGAAGAGGCCAAGCATCTTGATCCATTTAGACCCAAATTGCTAACTAATGAACGAATTCCTTTTAACTTTAAAAAAATAAAAAATCTGATAAGCTTTTAAAATGAACGACTTGCTAACCGACGAGACACAAGTTGAAAAGAAACCAATAAAAAAACAATTTAAATCTAATAGTGGGCCTTTAAACTTTTTAAGTTTACGCCTCTTTGTAGCAAAATTTTCTTTTGGGCCTTCGATTTTGTACTGTTTGCTGAAGTTCATTTTAGGCCTTAGGCCACAGCCTAGTTTGCCTATCTATTGGGCCGGCTCTGGCGAGAATAGCTACAGACACTCTGAAAAAAGAAGAAAAAGAGGCGTTCTTAGATTTATTTCTTACAGTCAGTATAGTTTATTATGAAAAGGTACGGCATCCATTATCATATTCAAGCCATTTTTAGTCTTTGCCCCAGTTATTAAAAGAGAAATAGTCTTCCAGCATGTATAGTGTACCTATCCAAATTTGCCTATTGTGCATTACTCAGAAAAAAATATGGCTATCTCCGAAACAACGGCCCTAACCCTGCGTTTCAATATTACACAAACTTAATTGTCACAACCAATTTTTTATCATGCAGTGATAGGTACATATGTACGTACATTCACCCAGAATTTATTTATTTACATAATTGGTTGATATGCATTATTCGATTCCATATACACACATATATATATAATTAGTATAATTATA
Source organism: Oxalis stricta (assembly GCA_024708375.1). NCBI lineage: Eukaryota > Viridiplantae > Streptophyta > Magnoliopsida > Oxalidales > Oxalidaceae > Oxalis > Oxalis stricta. Next base: position 68,554 of record JANIEQ010001878.1, read on the forward strand.
GTTTTGTCATGTCGAGATAGGGCATCAGATCTATGGGCGCTTCTGACTACAGAATGTACTCATCAGCTGATTGTACAAAATGTACAAGGGAAACGAGCTCTTGAGTTGGTTCTGGGTCGTTCTGATTCTTCTTCTCATAGACTATAGAATAGCGCACCACGCTGCCTTCACACCTTGGGAGAACTGAAAGTCGGTACTCGAAATGCTTATATTGCTGGGCGAAGGCTCCTTCAAGTACGGTATAAACTGCACGCTTTCGTTTGTAATCTATTGGGGCGGCACGTTCAACCGCGTATGAACCATCTATATAAATTCATATGATCAAAATTAAAAAAAGTCTGACACTTTTGATTCATATGAACCATCTGATATTGCATATGTAATCAAAGAAGCCCTAACTGCGTACCAGGGTATTTCAACTTAATGATGTATCCTTCTACACCAGCCGTGCCTTGAATCACTCTGACACTTTTGATTTGAGTAGGAACGGCTTCAAGGGTAAAGTCCTGGTGTAGCCACATCGAAATTAAAATAATCTTCAGCAGAAGATTCAATCTTTATATCAGCTTGCATACTTTCACAGAGGCAACACTGATTGCCGCCATTGTTATCATCACTCCACATTGTCCGAGAATTCCATATCTTCCTAGCTAGTCGATTAATAGTCAGGATCGATCGAGTGTCTGAAGATGGAAGTGATATATTTTGAATGGAATATTCACAATTCTTTCGGCATTTATACGTGCAATGGATTGGAAGTTGCCCTGTCAAGATAAAAGATTTAATTAATTAAGTCTTGGAAAAAAATACGTGACTTTAGGAGAGTGCATTTTCCCCTTGGTTGGTGTGGTGAAGACTTTATGGATCAAGCTTAACGGTTACGTAAATATATATCTCGAGTTGAATTTAGTTTCCAATAACATTTGTTTTATAATATACTAGCTAGTAAGTATATAGTTTAATTTGCTATCAAAGAAAAAAAAGTATATAGTAACGTATATAGAGTATTTATTTGAAAACTGTATCTCAAAAAGCTCAAAACAGGTCGTGAGGTATTGATTAAATTAATTCTCCAGACGTTTCCAACGTATGTAATGAGTCCTTTAAGTTGTCAAGTGGTCTTTGTCATGACTTGGAGACATTTTGTTCTCGATTCTTGTGGGAGGCAAAGGATGGAGAGCGAAAGATGTATTGGTTGGCTTGGAAAGAACTCAGTGCTAAAAAGGAATTGGGAGGGCTGGGATTTCGCGAGTTGAGAAGCTTATAACAGCGCTCTTATTGCCAAACAAGATTGGAAACTCCTAGCTGAGCCTGATAGCTTGATGGCTAAGGTTTCTAAAAAATAAATATTTCCCACGAACATCTTTTTATTCATGCAGAATTGGGACATCGACCTTCTGCTATCTGGAAAGGAATTTTTGAAGCTCGTGCCATATTGATCTCCAGTGGAAAGGATAAGAAATATTTGGTACTAATAATGGTGCATATAATGTTAAGTCTGGATATTATGTCTCTAAAGATCTCTTGCATGCTGACTTGGCTCCTGGACTAGTTTCACATTCTCTATTTAAGTATTGGACTAAGCTATGGTCACTGAATTTGCAACCTAAGCTTAAAATGATAGTGTGTTTAGAGTTGATGTTGAGGAACTCGGTCTCTTTATGTCGGCATTGTGGTGGATTTGGAACAATCGAAATGATAGTGTGTTTAGAGTTAAATGCAATATCCCGTCAAGTAGCGTTCTTGGGTTCAGGAAATGGTTAGTCAGTCAGCAAGACTTGAGGGCACCGGTGCTTACTGCTTTATCCAGTGCTCGTTTGAATCCATTTGTAATATGGCATCCACCTGTTCCAGGTATCATTAAGATCAATTTCGGTGCAAGTTACTATGTAGGCTCGATACTTAATCATTTGGTCTGGTGGCACGCAATTCACATGGACAACTCATTGTGCAGTATCTGGTTCTATTGAGGCATTGAAAGTGCAGGCCAGTGCAGAATCTGTTGCTGTAATTAAAGAACTAGAATTGGCTGCTACTTTGAATCCAAGATCAGTTATTCTAGAGAGATACTGTAAGTCATTGATTGAAGATCTTAACAGGCCATGCGCTAGTTATGCTAACAATGGGCACCTCTGTAGCCCCCGTTCCCGACCGCCTCATCTCATCGAAAACGGTGTTTGACTATCCGTTCGTTAACTTAACTTTATTCGATTATCCATTATTTAAAACATAACATCAAGTCGATCACAAAAATAATTATACAAATTATGTCTATACAGAAAATATAATACATATTATTTAAAATAACACGATACTTATAAAATAGTGAGAAAGAGTTCTAATACCGCAGAGCCCACCTTATTCGATATCGTACAATGATGAATGACGCTAGTTTCTCTTTCAAAATTACCAACTCAACCTGAAGAGAAAGAACATAGATTTTTCGTAAAGGGTAAGCTATAATGCTTAGTGAGGTTTTATTGAAAACATTTTATTAAAACATTGTTTAGGATAAACGTTTGAATTTATAAACATCTTAAATCATTTGTCATCGAAGTCGTCACAAAACATCTTTAGAAATCGTCGAACCCCATCGGTGAAAACATCCGGATGGCCCGATAATTGGAGCGACCTACGCTAGTATCCAAATTTACCGTCGGCCGTCGATAAAGAAGCGGCAAATAAAACTCCGGCTAGATACACTAAGGGAACTCGATTATGAGGTTAGATTTACTAATTCTTCTTTTTTAACGTTTAATTTGGATTTATCAAATTGAGGGTTCTTCGAAAATTTTGGGGGGTTTTGTCCGATTTTAATATATGTTATTCTATTCCTTCTCTCGATCATTTATACGTAAGAATTAATGAAAAATTCAAAGCTGGGTGAGTTGAAATTTTACCTCGATTGCTTTGAAGTTTTTCGAATTCGACTATAATGGTTCGCTTTGTAATTACGAGCGATTAGGAAGGCTTGTGGTCGACGGATTGAGCATAAATCGAGTGGAAACGGCTGACTCGATCGTGACTCAATCCAAACTCGGTCACGACTCGGTTGGTTCCGGCTGGCTACTAGCTCAACGATGGCGATAAACGTGATTAACGGACATTGATGAACACGTCCGAGGTAAGGTTTTGGTTTTCGGAAAAAATTTATTTGATGTTTGGTTACGTTTTTCCGAATTACTTGCTTGTTTCCGGTTGATGATGATTCTATTGATGTGTTTGCTTTGTAAATGAATATGTGGTGGTTATAATGTGTTAGATATTTATGATTGATAGGTTGGACAAGCTGATAGAAGTAGAAAAATGTCGATTGTAGGTTTCTTGAAAAATTTAGTAGGCTTGTTGAATAATTTGGCAAATTCTTGGATTGATTAAGCTTTGTCAGTTATGGTTGTCTTGTGATGTCTTCTTGTCGGTTTGAATCATAGGAATAAGGCTATCAGAGTGTTGAAAATGGGCATTGGTAATTTCCAATATTGTAGGCTATGCATGTGAAGGAAAAGATTTTCTTTGACTTGTTGTTTGGTTTGCTGTAGGATTTGTCAGAAAAATGGCTGCCATGGAAGACACTTGTGGTTGCCGGGTTGGAAATAGAGCATGTAGGTGTGTTGTGGAATTGTAAGTAGTACATGTAGTAGGAAATAGATAGTATTTTGTATGTGTTGGAAATACTTGTAAAAATTTGTAATTTGGCTATTGATTTGAATGATCAAAGATGGAGATGGGATATTGTAAATATTTTACTTGTAATAAGTTTAGTGTAGAAACATTTCTTAGTATTTGCTACTCTAAACCATCGTCTCAATCGAAAACAATTGCCACATTAAACTCGTAACTTGACGTAGAAGTGAGTGCATCTATTATTATTATCAACATAAGAACGAAATTTTAACTCAACGTAAAAATCGTAAGACTAGGGTCGTTACAACCTCATTCAAGAAATTAAAGTTAAAGCTTGCTTTTTTTCTTTGCAAATTATGCTTTTAAATTTGTTAAAAGGGATGGTAACAAGGTGGCGTATAGTCTTGCTCACCTTATTTCATTACCGTCTTATGTTTATTTTGATTCCAATAATATAACGCTACACGTAGCGAACGTAATCCGTGTGGACAGATTTTCGATTTAATGAAATGAATGTTTTGAGATTCTAAAAAAAGAAAAAGAAAAAAAAAGCTCAAAACAACATTTACTGATATGTATTTACGTATCAAAATAGCTACGTACTAGTCCGAAAGTAAGAAATATATCATTAGAAATATATCTATTAGGATTGTTAGAGTCATCTTGTAGAGAACAGGAAGAACAAAAGAATTAAGTTTTTCTAATCGATACTTTTATATTATTGTTCAATACACACAGCAATAACTATATAATTCACTAGTGGCATATCCTTGACATTTATACTAACTATCTCGTGCAATGCCTGGCCCAAAAAATAACTGAGTCATATTTTATTGGTGAATTTATATTTCACGCCACTATTTTAATTTTTCTATTTTAATTTAAATAAAAACTAAACAAGATTCAAACTCTTTTGATTAAAACCAACAATTTTATTAACCAAAACTGCAAACATCCAAAAACACTCTCAATATAACTTACATGACATGTTCGACCATTTACTTAGCATTAAACACAATACTATTCCTCTCCGTGCCATATAAAATAAATCGGTGCGACAAACATAATGCGATACGAGGGTAGCCAGCCGAGACTTCCCCTTAGCTTTCTTAATAAAACCAATTTAACTCTCAATGTGCAACTTTGAGGAAGTCTATGCACATGACACACCACATGAGTGAGGCATGACGACCATCCAAACATATTTTGAAAAAGCTCAAGCAAAAAACTAGTATTCCAACGACTCATCATCACCGATCCACTAAAACAAAAATGCGATCGAATTAGGGCATAAATCCCAACGAAATAATCTATTTTTCACAACGAGCCGATTATGAACCCTAACCACAAAAATAAAACTATGCCGAAGGTAAATTGCCTTACTCCAAACCAAGCGATGCACCCAAATAACTTTTTATATTTATTACGAATAGCCTTATAGCCAGAGGAGATAGAACAACGACATGAGGGACAACCCATCCAAAAAATGGCATCAACTGGATTAGAAGGGAACTGGATAGAGCACACAACATCACAAGTTACAAGTATCATTCCCATAATTAAAGAAGGCTCCCTCTCTCCAATTGCCAAAGGTAACTTGCGATCAATAACCAGAGATGATTTTTATTTTAAAGCATTGATGGGTTCATTGTCGATTAAAATTGGAAATGGAAACAAAGCCAAATTTTGGTGGGATAGATGGGTGGATGCAAATGTAATTCTCAAAGAACGCTTTCCTCGATTGTTTAGCATTTCTTACAGCAAGAACTTTTGAGTATCTCGAAGTGCGCGAGTGGAATGGTTGTCTTGTTGGGAATGGAATTTCTTATGGAGAAGAAACCTAATGGAGTTTTGAAAAAGAAATCTTAGTGGAACTCACTCTTCTGGTCAATTATGTCATCCCCTCCCATAATCGAGAAAACCACGTTGTTTGGATTCCCCTCTGCTCCTTAAGTCCACTTCTGAAAAGTGGAACGCTTACCCTATCAAGATCCAGAGCCGACCCTTTCCCTACCCCTGGCCATCTTACCTCTCTTTGGCTATCAAAGTTCCACCCAAGGTTGTAATCTTTCTCTGCAATTGGCTCGAAAACAAAAATTCTAACAAGAGATTTTTGTGCAAAAGCTATCTTACATCCAATCCAAAATGTGTTTGCATTTTGTCGCGCACATATTGAAACGGCTGATCATTTACTTTTAACATTGTCATTTCTCTTGGGTCATTTGGGCAAAAATTCTTAAATGGTGGGGAGTATCCTTTTGTGTTCCCGAAAAGTACACTAATCTTATTACTCGGTCGCGGTATCGGTAAAGGAATTTACAATTGATGTTTCTCGGAATTCTTCTTATAACAACTCTCCGGACTTTGTGGCTAGAAAGGGAATAACATTGTTTTGAAGAAAAGAGCCTCGTTGGTTGGACTTGCACTATTTCATAATTTTCGAGCTTATAGGCTGGGTTGAAAGCTCTAAATCCAGATTTCCCTTACTCAGCCATGGGGAATCGGTCTAATCTTTGCGGGGATTCTCTTCGGTCAAATCATTGAAAGCATCAATGGGGGCTTTTTATGATCACGGTTGTTTCGTGATTGCTGGTTGAAAGCTCCTTCGCGGACCTTTTTGAATAATTACGCTCTTATTGTGATGATATACTGGCGTCTTGTTGCAATTCGATCATGCGGCTAATGGTAAAGTCAATGAAACATGAAGTATAAATATTCAAGTTCTCTTTTGTGCTTGCTCAAGATATATGGTTGTTGGGCTCAAAATGATACTTGTTCTTTGACATTGGTGTTGGTTTTTCATTCTTGTTGTTCTGATTTGGCTTATCCGTTCAAGTTAGAAGATCCATGGCAACCAAAATCAACGCAGATTTACCTTCAACTTCATGTTATTTTGTTATTTTAAATTTACTAGCTTAAATTTTTTCATATTTCATTGTTTCTTTAAGTACATGTCTCGAACTCTTATCTCTCATTGTAAGCGAGGATTGCTCCTCTCTGTTTTGTTTCTTCTAATATTATCAAAAAAAAAAAAAAAAAAAAAAGCCTGAGCAATCTCATCTGAAACAGGGGCTGGTAAATGCCATGCTCCATCCTCTCTGGTCATCAACCACTCTAACATCTTGTTTGACTTTTGCTTCACTGAATTGAATATCTTGAAAATAGATCTCGCAAGTGCCGCTCTATCGACCCACGAATCAAAACCAAAAGACACAATCTTCTAACCCCCCAACATGTACTTGTGTAGTAAGGTTTAAAGACTAAAGTTTCAACTAATTATTCCATGTAGCGCACTCGAGTCAGGAGGCCTCCTAAGTAGTAGTAGAAGTCCATATATTAGTAATAAGACTTTTCAATATTGAATAGAAAAGGAAACAATATGTTATCCTCAAATTAGGATGCTAACATATATAATCAGTTTTCATACTCAATTCCATATACCATATATAATGACACTATCAAAGCAATCTCAAATAAACATCAACACAAAGATTATGTCAAGCAAATTAATTTTAGAAGGAAAAACTTCGAAGTACTTAATTATTACAATAATAACTAGGAGCAAATTAAGTTCAACAGCGTCTTAATTTATCATGTTCCATATATTTTGGTCCATGGAATTCTTGCCAATCGATGATGATCTATCTTCTCCATCCATATCGACCAATCGCTATGTTCTGAGTTTGAGTTAGGGTTTGCTAGGTGGATGGGGAAGCAGAGTCTGATCCAGCACAATCAGATCGTCAAGGTTGAAAATATTGTCGACTAGGGCATCATCCGATGTCATCCAACTAGCCACAGACCCTTTTTCTTCTTGTGGATTCATTTGATGCTCTTGTTCTTGCCCTATGGTCATCATTTCATTCATCGCCAGCTTATTGCTCATCATGTCTTGGGAGGTTTCTACACATTTGTATTCTCTTTTCATAAGGTAAAAATAATGGAGTCTAATATTTCATCTTTAAAAAATACTCCATAGATCAGAAAACACATCCATTCTCAAAAATAACAAAACCTCTAAATATTTAATGATATGAACACCAAGAGTATTAAGAAAGAATTAGTTTCCTTTTTGTATATATGTGGTATAGTACTGGTAAGGGTTTGCTGGATAAATTGTGTTTCGCATGAATATGCTACTCTAGCACTTCTCAATTTCCAGACATATATGCATGAGTATAAATTTTAATTTAGCCTAAGAAATTAATTAGACAATATATATCCACTATAGCATTTAGCTAGCCTATATGAAATGAATCATCAATATTTACTAATTAAGGATTAAATTATGTTACCTCTAGAAGCGGATTGAAACAAACTTTCAACATTAAGCAAGTACTCGTCATTTGTGATTCGTTGGCCCAACTATCGAGTATGTGTCCAAGTTCTTCCATTTCTTGCTGCTCAACTAATCGAATTGTCTTTCGATCGCCCCATGTCTAGCACCCTTTCATTCTCTTTAATTTCACCTGAAAATAAAACCCAATTGCATTTTTGTTATTTTCATATATATTCAAACACAAAAACTAATTATGAAAGATTGTTTAATTAGTATTCCACCATCAACAAATTGTATATGGTTTTCCAACTCGAGCAGCCGTTGTTTTAAGCTGATTTGCTCCAGTCGCAGCACCTCCTTCTGATTCTTGTAGAAGTCAACTTGTGGAGACAACTCTTTTATTTGAGTCTGCATTATATATAGTCACATAAGAATGAAAAAGAAAAAAAACCAATTGAACGTGTTAATTCTCTTCCATGTATATGGAGATATATAAGATTTTCTTCATCTACTTTAATTTAGAGCTAAGTTTGGGAAATGAAGTTTGAAATGGTTTTAGGATATATAGATCACCTGTAGAATATTTACTTTCTCTTCCATGTTCGCTAGACGTTCAACCTTTTCTTTCGACTCTCGTCTGCTGCGGTTCGACTCGATAAAACCCTAAAAAAAAACTTAAGTTGCCTTTGAAAGTGGTTTTACGCTCAGCCACGAGACAAGTGGTTTTATCCATGATCGTTCCATTACGAATAACATAGCGATTGTTGCCTTT
>JANIEQ010001881.1:0-11929 GCA_024708375.1 Oxalis stricta
CATCTTTTTTTTTTTGAGATTTAAGTATTGATCTCATCAAATCCTCATATCTGTGCTGGTGATGACGATAAATATTTTATATTATAAAAGTATCAGACAGAATATTGTTGAAAAGGAAATTTTTTTATAATCGACTTTATTTATCGGTAGAACGAACGATTTCACGGTTTTTTTAAAAAAGTAATAAATAAACAAAACCGAATTAATATTTCAATCATATGTCTAGACTAGAACAACGAACTCTTCTAACCATCAATTTTGACCTTGACTAAATGTTTTTTGGGTGAAAAGCGAGTGCAATACGTTCTTATTCTCACGGCACGCCACAGCATACCGACCGACGTAATCAGCAGCCAAACCAGAAACCACGCCATTCGCAAATCGATTTCCACTACAAACACACTTAACATATACGCTACACTTGAAATCAAAATCCACAAAAACGAAATCTCTCTCACACGCTTTCTATTGTGTTTCACGATCACCAACGTGTGAGCAATTTCAAGCATGTAAGGAGTAACATAAAGAGCGTATTTTTCCTTATAATTTCTGAACGAATCGTGAGGTGGGAATCAATCAAAATCCAGTTTTTCTCATTTGGGTCATAATAGTTACTATTATGGAGGAGGAGGCTGATAAATACTCTAAAGAAATGGAGGTGGCAGTCAGAGTTGTGCACATGGTTTCTGTTATGTGTCAAAAGTGCAAGCTAGTTTAGTTGCTGATAGGAGTGACCAAGTCAAGTCCAAAGATGACGATTCTCCTGTAACTGTTGCAGGTACCATTCTTCTTTTCTACGATTTCTTAGATTAATGGTTTGTTGATTTTGTGCTAACTCATGGAGTATAGATGAGTTGCATTTTGTTTGTGGTTGTTTATGATTGTACATTCATTTCGTCACAATGCGCTCTTCTGTTTCTGTGGAAGAGTTTGATGATGAAAATGAGAAAAAAATAAAATTTGTAGTTGTTAATCTCCTCAAAAGTTAGAGCATTCACTCTACGCCTGATGCAATTATCTGGTTTTCGTTATATAGAGTAGCTTGTGTGCTTGATAGCTGATACATTGTCGCACGTTACTTTTAGTTCTATAAAGCTTAATGTCTGCTATCTGCTTGTTCATACCAATTTGATGGAGCTTTGTCAAGTCAAGTGAAAAGAATCTTTGAGTTTTGACACCTCTTTTTTAAAGTGGGAATGGGTTAAGTGAGGAACATTTAGCAGTGTCTGGTTACAAAATTCTGGTTGAGATTTGGGTGATAGATGCTTCCTGTTATGCAAATGTTTAAAATGTTTAATGCAAAGTGTGGAAAATGATGCAATAATTACGAAGTGAATATGATGAGGTGTAATTGTAAACTGGTTTGTGCATCTTTAAGAATTTCTGTTTTCCGTTTCCCACTGTTTAACAGATTGGAGTGTTCAAGCAACTGTTGGTTGGACACTTTCTGAGTTCTTTGGAAAAAATGTGTCTATTGTTGCGGAAGAAGATGTGGAAACTCTTTTCCAAGCCAGAATCATCCTGGTTTGCTTGCAGCTGTAGTGAAAACTGTGAATGAGTGCTTAGCTGAGGGACCACAATTTGGCCTTTATCCTCCCGACAAACCTCTAGGGTCTTTTGGAAATTCTTGAAGCCATCAATAGATGCAACTCGACTGGAGGTCGCACTGGAAAGACATTGGGTGCTTGGATCCTGTTGATGGAACCTTGGGATTTGTACGTGGAGATCAGTATGCTGTTGCTTTAGCCTTGATCGATGATGGGAAACCTGTGATTGGAGTTCTTGGGTGCCCCAATTATCCAATGAAGAAGGAATGGCTAAATTATCATCAGAATTCCTCCCAAACTTTGTCGACGAGATCAACTCTGTCTCCAAAGAGTGAACAAGGATGTGTCCTTTACGCAAGGAGAGGAAGTGGCACAGGCATGGATGCAGCCGCTAATCCATGGAAATGAAAAACTCCAGTGGCCAAATTCTGCACAACAGGTTCTAGTTTCTCCCATTGATGATCCATCACTGGCCACTTTTTGTGAACCGGTGGAGAAGGCAAATACGAACCATACCTTCTCAACAGGAGTTGCTCATGACGTGGGGCTTAGGTATCCTGTGTTTTTGTATTTCAAAACAAACATGTTACTGTTGTTTACTGTCTTTTCTTTGTTTACATGAATCCTTTCTTTGCTCACAGAAATCAGCCATTGCGTGTCCATAGCATGGTAAAATATGCAGCCATAGCTCGAGGAGACGCAGAGGTCTTCATGAAATTCTCAAGGGCTGGATATAAAGAGAAGATATGGGACCACGCTGCTGGTGTTGTCATCGTGGAAGAGGCTGGCGGTGTGGTAACCGAGTGCCGGGGGCCGTCCGCTGGATTTTTCGAGGGGAGTATACTGTAGAAGGTCTTGATCGTGGAATTATTGCTTGCTCTGGTGCTACCTTGCATGATAAGATAGTTGGGGCTGTTTATGCAAGTTGGGATTCTTCTAATCTCTGATGCTTTTTGTATTTGGCCATGACACTCACTCCACAGAATTCCAGTACATTCTTCATGGTAAGAAACTTTCTCAGCAATTGTTTGCTGCATTGTTTTGATCATTTCAGTCAAAGTAGTCTTTTCATGATCTTAATAATCTTTCAATTTAGGGTAACAAGAATTGTCTGATAAAATTAATTAGCTGGTTCAACTTGGTTTGATATATACATACATACAGAGGCCATGAAAGGCAATACTAGGAAGCCGAATCGTCTCAAAACCTAAAACCCCACAACTATGTTCGGAATATTATATTTATATACTGAGATATTCAAAGGCATATAGAATAATTGCATCACTTGAATTCAAAAAGAAAAGCATTTTTCTTTTAATTAACTCTGATATTGGAGTTATCAGTTTCCAAAAATAAATTCCTTCAGGACTTAGTATGGGAAAAACGACTTGCTCACTTCTCTCAAGTTTCAAAAGGCAATGTCTCAAAAAAGGCAGTCTATTTGTACTAAGTATTACTCAGTATTTTACATGTAACTTAAACATTCAGCTGACACACAATTGCAGAATTAATTAATTAAAATAAAATCCGTCGTCGTCCTTGTTTCTGTGATTGACAAAGGCTTGGCGAGCATCAGTTCCAACTCTGACTTTCTTGGTGTACTGTTTCACAACAAGAATAGAGGATGGAATTTCGGACTGCAAGAGCACATCAGCGACGAGCTCCTAATTCTTCGTATTCACACCATTCTTCCAGGCCTAACAGTCAAGGGGATGACCCTTTTCTCCCTCGTCCGACTATATATAGATCGATATCATCATACCCTTCATTCAAAGCTTGCACCGTCTCCTCCCATATTATTTACTTGCTTCTCCAGATAAAGGATGCAGTCATCCCTCATTGTCTTGAACCTGAACCTTGTTGATATATGCATCATCCATCAGCTTCTCCTGATTCTTGTCCACGTTATTCGGATCTACCTCGCTGCCTGAAACGTACCGCACCACCGTTAGGACTACGCCTGGAGTCTTCGCCATCCTCCAAGCACAAGCCAATGCCTCCCGACAATCGGGCTCACCGAGGAAGATCATAGCAATGCAGAAATCTTTCTTGAGATTGTGGTGTGACGAGTGTGGGGTCGCTAATGAACCATGTCCGCGGTCGACCAGTATGCCGACGGAACAAGGCGCGCTTTCCAAGAGGTTCAGGTTCACTTCTCGAATCGAAGGGTTGCCCTCGTCCAACCTTCCATTGGCCATGGCATGTTTATGGAACGGCATGATGATAAGACTTGTACGCTCAGTCTTCTCCAATATTGACGATATCCTGATGCATCGTAGAATAAGCGGACACCACTGTAAGCGGTCGCACAATGAATGCGCCTGCATTCTCGTCCTCCATGTCTAGGAATGCATTGATGATTCATGGTTATCGGACTTCTCAGATTTTAAGGTGTCGTGAACAATGAGCATAGCAGTTACACGTCCTGTGAGCTCAACAAGCCGTAAAGGAAAGATGTTTATTGGGAATCTTCTTGTCGGATTCAAAGCTTGGAGAAAGTTAGTTAAGGCAGTCACACTGCGCATAGAATGAATGCACGTGATCAATCAAAGCTCAGACTCTGCTGGACACTTCACCAGAGTCCTTTGGCTGTGTTGCAAGAATCACTTTGCTGGCTTATAAGCCAAATTGACGAGAGGCACCACAAATACCGTCATTAGAAGATACCCCGATACAATTGTTGTAAACTGGAGCTGATCAAATCCCTAAACAGGAAAAGAATGTCATTTGGAATTGGTAATAACCATGTCGTGCTTTACTAGTAAACAGAAAATTCCTACATAAAACAATATTCTGTCATTAGGAATGATTGGCTAGCTAGAATTTCCCATGAGAAGAGTGATAAATATATTTGATAAAATAAAGTCAACAATATTCCTACTTACAGATAAGTTACGAACGGCATTGACAACAATGAGGGCCAAGACTCCTTTGGTGTTCATTAAGACCCCAAGAGTGAAACCTTCTGAAATTTCAAAACCTAGGGACATAGACACCATGAATGTACTAATGATCTTGACAGAGAATGATAAGGCTAGCGTGGAAAGAAGCCATACAAGGTTTCGGGCTTTGGAACCATTGCAAATTTAATCACAGTGAGGATGTTGAATCGGGTTCCACTGGTGAGGAAGAAGATCGGCAACAGAATTCCTTTAGTGAAATCCTCAATTTTTTCCATAACTAAGGTGCCAAGTTCTCCGGGGAGGTATGATTAGGGCCAAGCATGAAAGCACCAGCCATAGAGTGTGAGCCGAAGAAATCGGTTCTGAACCCAAACAAGGCGACTGCGGTGATGACAAAGTAGACGTGCAGATTCGTGTACTTGTCTTCATGCGATGAAGAGGTGTCCGATTGATCCACGCTGTATTTAATCAACCAAGAGACTAGAGGCCGGAGCACGAACCAACAGAATGGTATGAAAACTAGGGTGGGACCACTTTCAAAGGAATCAGCCTGTAATGCACTTCATTTTTCCAATAGCTAAGGTAAGCACTTTGGACTGTAATTGCTACGACGAGAAGAGTCAAGGAAGCAATGTCATTGACAAGAGCGGAAATTAATGCAGTTTTCCCCACTTCTGTCTGCATGAGTTTGAGGTCCGAGAGAAGCCGAGCGACGTCCGGAAAGCTTGTGATGGTGAGGGCTATAGCCCAATACACCGAGCCATATACCTCAGCATTTCCGTTATTAACATAAACATAGAAGCTATTCCAGCAGCGATGGGCGGCAAGATTCCGGCTAGGGAAATGCAGACTGCCTTTGCCCCAACATTAAATATGGGAGTCAAGTCCATCTCTAGTCCGACTAGGAACATGTAATATGTGAGCGCCAAATTTGAGACCAACTCCGTCACTTGATTTCCCTCGAAAGGAAGCAATTCGAGTACTAACATCGGATTCCAAGAGAATACTCCGCCAGGGCCTAACAATATCCCCCCTGAAATAATCAATACATTTCAGTTTAATTACATAATTATAAGATAGATATATCGAGAAGAAATTAGCACTAGACTAGAATAGAAAACATACAATAACGTTAGCAACGAAAGGAGGCGCTTTAAGAGGTTTCAAAACAATGTTCATAATGCGAGTAAAGAGAATGATGAGGCAGAAACGCAGAACCAAAAGTGGAAAGTAGTCTGTCATTGGTCGGATACTCCACGCAGAGTGACCTTCCTTGAAAAAGTTTATGTTTTTCCGGGATGTAACACGTCGTGATCGTGTTATTATCCACATTGTACAGTGTGTAACTCCCTACAGATTTTGCCCCATCTGGGTGTAAACGCTTGTCCATCTCTCAGAACCTTGGGAATATTTTTTCGAATCTGCACAAAATACAGAACGTTGTATATTCCTAATTCCTATCTATCAAAAAGAAAAAGAATAATACTTTTTTAAATTCTGCAACTCTTTGTTTTAATTCTTATGAAGGAATCGAAGCTTTTCTGTTGCAACGAGACAAGTTGGAACTCTTCTGTGAAGACAACTCAATATTTTGTTAGGATTTCTAATATTCGAAATTATTGTTTGTACCTAAAAGTTGGGTAAAAATGTATAGTAATTCGTATAAATATCATATAACTATAGTTTGCATCGTTGTTCTACTTAATTAGATTTGACTTTTCTATTACTAATATACTAATAAAATGTGATATTTAACCCCCAAAAAAAAATTGTTCTAAAGTCCATTTCTGAACAGTGCGAGAGATTTCCTGCCTAAGCAATTCAGCAGGTCCTCAATGTTTTCATCTTATGTCTATCTAACCCCTCTTGTTTTCTTTCATATGTTTTACCCTCAACGTTTGTATTCCAGTGCAAATATGTCCCCTATCCCTGCCGTTTAGAACTTTTACCACTTGGACCGGGACGTGGAATGTGTAGGCTGATTTCTCTCAATACTTGCTGACATAAACCATCTATAATACTAAGTAGTAACAATAATACTCATAAATAATACTTCTAATTGCTGACATGAAGAAGCTATAGAAACATATTAATCGGTTCATGACGGGTTTGATTGAAAAGAATATCCCGTTAAATTCAATCTTTGTTTGAATCCCATCTCGTAAAGCAAAAATCTAAGATTGAAGATGAAATTTGTGAGAGATAATCAAAATCAAACAGGGATAAGATTATAAGAATACGACGGCAAAACGGATGATGATCTTATGTTGGTTTCGCTCTTCTTCTTTGGTTCGATTTGGTTGGCATGGCATACAGAAGCTTTGTTGCCCAGGAGGGATTATAAAGAACTTGGAGAATGTAATGATACGTAAAATTGGCGAGATAGTTTATGCAAGAATAAGCTATGTATGAAACTGAAAATATTGCAGAGAAGGATCTGTTTGTTACTGAAACTAAATCCAGTGACCAAAATGGCCAAGGACTCGTAGGAATTGATTCAAACATGAATGAGTAAGTTTCAAACAGGATTCCAGATAATAGGTTTGTGGAAGAAATATCGATCATTATCTGTTGGAAAATCTTTGGTTCATACATACTCCATCATATTTGATGGGTCAAAAATGCATTCAAGCTTGACCCAACAGAATTGAGGTTACCCATTCTGAAGAACTGTCAATTGTCATCTTCTGGTTTGTACTAGCTCTGACAGGAATTTCTTGATCAAGCATGTCTTATACATATAATGTTTCTAACATGTTACATGTTTATGTTTCAAACGATTTGGCATCTTAGAATTTCGAAATTACTCCTTATCCACGTCAAAAACGAAAATTATAATATTTTCCATGTAACTTGACATTTAGCTTAGCTTAATAACGAAAACTATCATCGTCCTTCTTTCTATGATTCACAAAGGCTTGACGGGCATCAGGTCCGGTGGTTTCTTTGCTTCTATAATGTTGCACAACAAGGATAGACGATGAAATTCCAGATTGCATGAGCGTGTCGGCCACGATTCCTAATTCTTTGCATTCGCACCACTCTGCTAGCCCTAAAGTCAACGGAGATGATCCATCTTTTCCTCGTCCTACTACGTATAGATCAATATCATTGTATCCTTCATTTAGAGCTTGCACAGTTTCCTCCCCGCTATTCACTTGCTTCTCCAGATAAAGGATGCAGTCATCACTCATCGTCTTGAACCTGAACTCGTTGATATACGCATCATCCAGTTGCTCCTGGTGATCTCTGTGGACGTCATTATTGGGATCTACCTCATTGCCTGAAACATAGCGCACCACGGTTAGGCTGACGCCTGGAGTCTTCGCCATCCTCCAAGCACAAGCCAATGCCTCTCGGCAATCAGGCCCACCAATGAAGATCATAGCAATGTTGAAATCTTTCTTGACATGGTGGTGCGAGTGTTGGGTCGCAAAACCATGGCCCCTGTCGACCAATAGGCCAACGGAACAAGGTGCACTTTCCAAGAGGTTTAGGTTAACTTCTCGAATTGAAGGGTTGCCCTCGTCCATCCTTCCATCGGCCATGGCTTGTTTATGGAACGGAATGATGATAAGACTTGCACGTTCGTCTTCTCCTATATTGACGATATCCTGATGCATTGTAGAATAAGCAGACACAACCGTAAGCGGACGCACGATGAATGCGCCTGCATTCTCCTCCTCCATGTCTAGGAACGTATTGATGATTTCATGATTATCGGACTTCTCAGTCTTTAAGGTGTCATGAACAATGAGCATAGCAGTTACTCGTCCAGTGAGCTCAACAAGCCGTATAGGGAAGACGTTTATTGGGTATCGTCTTGTCGGATTTAAAGCTTGGAGAAAGCTGGTTATAGCTGTCGCATTGTTCATAGAATGAACGCAGGTTATTATTCGAAGCTCAGAGTCTGCTGGACACTTCAACAGAGTCCTTCGCTTGTGTATCAAGAAACGCTTTGCTGGCTTATAAGCCAAATTGACGAGAGGTACCACGACTATCGTCATTAGAATATACTCCGTTACTATTGTTGTAAACTGCATTTGATCAAATCCCTACATGAGGAAAAAAGAAATGACATTAGAAAGTACCTTATTTGATAATCCTGAAATGGTAGAGAAAGAGCAGAAAAAAAAAACAAGTAAACAGAATATTCCTACATTAACAGGATTAATTCTCTCATTAGCAAATATTACTACCTACCTTCAAGTTACGACCGGCATTGACAACTATGAGAGCCAAGACTCCTTTGGTGTTCATTAGGGCCCCAAGTGTGAAACCTTCCAAAATTTCAAAACCTAGGAACAGAGACACCATGCAAGTGCTAATGATCTTGACAGAGAAAGATAAGGCTATCACGGAAAGAAACCTGGTAAGGTTTCCTTTTTACTTATAAATCCAACCATAGTGACGGCGTTGAATAGAGTTCCATTGGTCAGGAAAAGATCGGCAACAGAATTCCGTTAACAAAATCTTCGATTTTTTCCATAACTAAGGTTCCGAGTTCTCCCGGAGGTATGATTAGGCCAAACATGAAAGCACCGGCCATAGAGTGCGAGCCAAAGGAATCGGTTATAAACCCAAACAAGGACACCGCGGTGATAACAGAGTAGATGTGCAGATTAGTATACTTGTCTTCAACCGATGAAGAGGATGAGTCCGAGAGATCCACACTGTGTTTGATCAACCAAGAGACTAGAGGCCGGAGCACGAACCAACAGAATGGTATGAAAACTAGGGTGGGGACCACTTTAAGATAAATTTCCCAATTTGATTGGTGCGAAGCACTTAAGTTAGCACTTTGGACCGTAACTGCTACGACGAGAAGTGTCCAGGAAGCAATGTCATTGAGAAGAGCGGAAATTAATGCTGTTTTCCCAACATCCGTCTGCATGGAGCTTCAGATCGGAGAGAAGACGAGCGACGTCTGGAAAGCTTGTGACGGTGAGGGCTATAGCCCAATATATGGAGCCATACATGTTTAGCTCATTATCGTTGTCTTGCCTAACTATGCGCATAGAAGCTATTCCTGCGGCTATCGGCGGCAAGATTCCGGCTAGGGAAATGCAAATTGCCTTGGTCCCAACATTCCATACGGTGCCAAGTCCATCTCTAGTCCCACTAGGAACATGTAATATGTGAGTGCCAAATTTGAGACCAACTCCATCACTTGATTGCCTTCCAAAAGGGAACATTGCGGTTATTACGGATCGATTCCAAAAGAGTAATCCGCCAGGACCTAATATAATCCCACCCTGAAATAATAATATACATACATAAAATCAAAATTTTGCATAGAGAAGAAAATAGTATCGAAGTAGTTGGTAAGTTCTAAGTTATTAATTTCGACATACAATAACGTTGGCAACGAAAGGAGGCGCCTTGAGAGGCTTCAAGACAATGTGCATAAGGCGGGTCAAGAGAATGCCAAGGCAGAAACGCAGAACCAACAACGGAAAGTAATCCGTCATCGGTCGGATACTCCACTAGAGAGTGGCCTTCCACAAAAAAGTTAATATTTTCTGGGACGTAGCATGTCATAATGGTACGATTATCCGCATTGTATGTGGTGTAACGCCCTATAGTTGTCGAGCCATCTGGGTTTTTACGTGTCCAAACGACATTTCGATCTGAGAATATAATTAATCAATCACAGGCAATTCGATCCAGCCAGAAGAATATAATTCTTATTGCCGCGAAGACGAAAAATAAATGAAATTCTATCTTTTCACTTTGTTTTCATTTAAAGAAATGGAAGCTAACGTTAGGTTTTTTCTGTTGCAACTAGACAAGTTAGGTTTTCTTTTCAGACAACTCAATATTTTGTTAGGATTTCCATTATACAAAATTTATTGTTTGTACCTAAAGTTGGGTAAAATCTACATTCACAGAAGATCATCACAACTATATATAGCTTTGCATCGTTGTTTTTGACATACTCCCTAAACATGTTTACTAAGGTCATTTTTCAATATAATTATGATTATATAGACTAAAAAATTCTCATGTCTCGTGAAGGTAAAAATGATAAAATTAATGAGGAAGAATACATGAGAGACATGAAAATGAAGATGGTGAGAATATAATAAATAACATAATTAATATCCATTAAACTTGTCAAAATTTACATCTAAATTATGACAAAAAATTATGTTTATATTAACATCTAATTTGGGACGAAGGGATAAACAAAACTTTCTTTAATTGTCATGTGCAAAGGAATTTTCTTCGTAAAACCATACAGCAACCAGTAGGTCCTCAACGTTTTCATTTAACGTCTATCCTACCCCTAATTTTTTTCTTTCAGATCCGTTACCCTCAAGTTTTATATTCACAATATGCTCAAGTAATTGCTCCATGTGCTTTCAAGTGCATTTGCCAAACAAACACGAAACATAAATAAATATATCCAAAAAGGAATTCAATCCAGTAACAGAGACAGCATATCACAAATAACCATCAACTACACTCTCACGACAAAAGAAAAGGAGAACGGCTTTCCTGTGATGTTCATACTTCCCAAAGTTGCTTGCTAGTAATAACCATAAAAATCTAAGTCGTCAAAGTCGTCGTAATCATCATCGAAATAGTCACGTGGATCACTCTTCCGACCATAAAAGCCCAACTCGTGTAAGTTCGTCGGAATCCAAATAATCACGTGGATCATTACTCCTGCCGGTAGGTGTATCGCAAAGCTCAGCATTGTCATTGTCAAGTAAGATGAGGCTTTCCTTAAAAAAACTAAAACCTGAACAAAACTCCAATTCTTCCACGAAGGCATCAACTTGTTCCTCTTTTCCAGTCTCGGCATCGATTGACACAATTTCGCCCCTTTCCAACAGTATTTCACCATTATTTCGAAGTCCGAGTAGTGGGTCGGACCGTGGGGAATCGAATATCTTTGCCAATGACTTGACATTCCCGTACTCTTTCATGACCCACACTTGTACAGAATGATCATACTCGCCACTAGAGCAAATTGCAATGCAAGACTTGTAAACTGCTAACCTCAAGGATTTTTCTTCCAGGCTAAAACACTCTGGCAGCTTGAATTTCCGAAATCTCTCCTTATTCACATCGAACCCAAACAGCAGGGTGCGGGTGCGGTAAGATTTATCGTCCTGACCAACCCAATGCAAAGCGCACATTGAAAGTCTCAAGAGCAAGTCCGGAGAGAGCATACCTTTGAGCAATTGAAGAAATGTTTTTCCAACGATTGCTATTGAGCGAGAAAACCTCAGCTTTGGAACGCTCTTGGTCGGAACAGAGAATCCTCACCACCTTGTAGTCGTTCGTAAGCGAATCGAACGAAAAGCCGAGAAACTGCTCAAAATGATCACAATCGGTGTAATTAGGTCGGGGAAGGGAAACGATCTTCCTGATAGTGGGATTCCACAATACGATATCACAAGGGCCTCCCCGAGCAAGGCAAACCACGCCATTGTAGACAGAAATGGGCTCATCATCCCTTCCACGACC
>JANIEQ010001883.1:0-34204 GCA_024708375.1 Oxalis stricta
TTGGATTCATTGATGTTTCATCTTTTTTATATTTTCCCTCATTTTCTTATCGGCTCCATAATATCATCATGAATTCTTCAGCCAAAAGAAGGGCCGCTCAAAGTTTTGAAGCTCGCATCAAACTGAAACTTGTCCAGATCGTTATGCTTGTAGCACGTTTCCAACTTTTTGTAAAAGCTCACATTTCGAATCAAACGAACGAACAATGCTCGGACTAATCTTTCAGTCCGATTCTTCAATGGAAGAAGCCATCGACTCGTATATAATTCAGTAGACAAAGAGAAAGTGATCGACATTAAATCGTTCTTGCCCCTCCGACCGATTTTTAATCGAACCGAATAACTGATCATTTCAAATCAGAACCGAAACTCAATTCCGAACTGAACTTTTGTGGTAATTTTAGGCCAAAAGGGAGAGACTCGCACGCTCGCGCACTCTCAACTTCACTCTAAACCCAAAAACCAGAGAGCTAGCTAGTACTCGAGCTTTGATTTTGGCCAAACCACAGCCGCGCGAAGCAGCCTGGAACTATGTACAACTCATCGGCAATTGTCCGGCAACTGACGAAAGCCCTTTCCGATTTCGTCTTTGGGACTCCGGATTTTCACCCGTTTCATGGGGCGGTGGCCCACGGACGTTTCCCGGAGGAATAAACAAGTGGCAATTGGAAGCGCCTCCACGAGAAAAGAGCTCGAGAGAAGGAAAAACGCCTCCCTTGATCAAGAGAAACAGCTCTACCAATCTCGTGTACGTTCGGAGATTCGGTCCAAGCTCGCCGATAAAACCTAGCTCGTGATTCTGCCACCACTCATAATCCTATTAGCTCTAAACAGCACATTACGGCATTAGCTGACCGGTTCATGAAAGAAGGAGCTGAAGATTTGTGGAATGAGGATGACGGTCCCTTGAAATCGGATGGGACTGGAAATGATGAACGGCCACGGTCATCTGGTTCTTCATTTAATCTGAACAAGTTGGTGAAGGAAAAGAGGTAACCAGTGTCAGGTAACGTTAATGGTGAAAACTTGAGCAGCGGTTTTGGCGCGTTTAATTATATGAATAGAAAGTAAGAAACTATACGACCCATAGTTTAAATGAGAGGCCATCGAGGGGTGTTGAATCCTAATTTGACTGGCAAGAAATGAGGGTGATTTTATAAAACGGAGGAGGAGGTTTAATAAATCTGATACTTCATCTAGTGATGAAGAGGTGATGATGGTGATCATCAGGAGAGTGTGACATGGAGGGAAGTAAGCGCTTCCCTTGGGGAAATATGACAGTTAAGATAACTAAAGAGGAAGGTGCCCTTGAAGGAGCTCTGAGAAGCTCATTGATCTTGAAGAACAGGTGGATCTGGAAACCATAAGGGAACAAATTGCCAAGTCCAAGTTGGTTGAGAGGCTAGAGGAAGACAAGACTGAGGAGGAATCCATTCTTAGTGAGAAAGGGTATACTAATCCTGTCTTGTTCTGAGTTGAGGAGATGATGAGAGAGCTCATGCTTATAGCCTGTTTGTAATGCCTTAATCTATTTTTACTGTTGAATGACTGCTACTTTGGGTAAGGTTTTGATGAGTGTGAAATATCGCCATTGACCGTCAAGGTGCTTTCAGCAGCTGGATATACTAAAATGACTTAGGGGTGCAAGAGGCTACTTTTGCAGCTTCTGCTCGACGGGTATGTGAGCAATTATTCTTCTCTGAAAGTATTCTGAGTTCCCGATTCAATTGCATGTATCTCAGTATAGGTCAAACCAGTCACAATTAGAGTTACTCTGGTTGCTTTTCAGTGTTTACTCTGCTTATTTGTATACATGAACTGTAGGTTGAGTGCACCAAACCTGTGAAGATTTTACTTTATTCATTGAATGCTTTGAGAGCATATGAAGGGTCTGAGATGTATTGAATATGCTTGTTGAGTTTTTTTTTTTTTGGAAGTGTTGAGATGCTACTAAACAGATGTTTCATGTTTGTGGATGCAGCCAAGGATGTTTTGGTCAAAGCTAAAACAGGGACAGGGAAAAGTGCAGCTTTTTTGGCCACTTCTCCAAGTTTCTATGTTTTTGTTGTGAATGCATGTTATAAGATTGTTTCTTAGTCCCTATTGCTAAACACAAACAGATTCCTGCCATTGAAACAGTTTTGAAGGCTGTCCCTGGCAAAGCTGATCAAAGAGTGCCTCCAATATTTGTTCTAATTTTGTGCCCCACCAGAGAACTTGCCAGTCAGATTGCCGCAGAAGCTAAGGCTTTGTTGAAGTACCATGATGGTATTGGTGTGCAGACACTTGTTGGAGGTACACGTTTCAAAAGATGACCAGAAACGCTTAGAATCAGACCCTTGCCAGGTTAGTTGTTAAACACTTGCATCATTTATTTATTGCAATATGAAATGGGAATCTGAGGGATGATGTTAATAATGTTATCTTTTCATAAATTTCTCAAATATGTAATGATAGTTAGCAGTTATAGACTCTATGATATGAATTGTTTTTGCAGATAGTAGTGGCAACTCCTGGGAGATTTCTAGATCATGTTGAAAATAAATCTGGCATATCTATACGTTTGATGGGATTAAAGATGCTTATTCTTGATGAAGCTGACCATTTTACTAGATCTAGGATTCCAAAAAGATGTTGAAAAAATCGTTGACTGCCTGCCCGGCGGCGGCAGTCCTTGCTCTTTTCTGCTACAGTCCCGAAAGAGGTCAGATTACCTTTTCTTTTTCTTTTTTTTTTTTCTTTTCTGGTGGACATAGCATCTTTCACTGCTTTTTATACTTCAACCTAAAGAAAAATTGTTTTGACTATGCAGGTCCGCCGAATATCTCAGCTTGTTTTGAAAAGGGAGCACACTTACATTGACACAGTGGGTCTGGGTTGTGAGAACACCTGTCAAGGTGTAGTACAGCTTTCTGAACTAGTACTCATGAGAACACGTATCTGGTTTTCTTCAAACTTATTTATTTCGTTTTTAGCTGAACTATATGCTGAGGTGATGAAAATTTAATGCAAAATTTGCTTCATGCAGATTAAGCAGTCTTTTACTAGTAGCACCTAACAAATCACAGTTTTCAATTTGTCCATTCTTTGTTAAGGGAACACATCTCACAAGTACCTGACTATAAGGTAACATGCTCTGCTCGTTATGACTAAGTTTGATGTTTTTGTCAAGTGCAAAACCTTGTATTTATTTTTCTTATCCTGGATTATAGATTATCGTATTTTTGTGCAACCGGGATGGTTACTGTCACTCTTATATCATCTTCTACGGGAGATGAAAATGAATGTCAGGGAGTTGCATTCTAGAAAACCTCAACTTTATAGAACTCGTATTTCTGAAGAATTCAAGGAATCAAAGCAGTTGATCCTGGTTTCATCAGATGTTTCAGCACGTGGAATGAACTATCCTGATGTTACCTTGGTCATCCAGGTATGGCTCATTTTTGTTCCTTCTTATAAACTTATCTACTTGTGATAAATGAAGAAGATCAGTATTAACTAGTTTCACACAAAATGCATGGATATTCATGGTAAATGTGGCCTAGGTCTTGTCTTGTTTTCTCTTTATTGGAAATAATGCGGATCATTTGTTTTTGGTCTCATCTGCTAATGATAATGAGGTCCACATTGACCAATATGCTGCATTTCCCAAAAATAAAGTTCAAAATTTGATTCCTGGTTCCGTTTCTTGAGTCATGGTGTAGTAATTTATGAAATTTGACTGCTACAGGCTGGTATTCCTTCTGACCGAGAACAGTACATCCATCGCCTTGGAAGGACAGGCCGGGAAGGGAAACACAGGGGAAGGCATTCTGTTGCTTGCGTAACCTTGGGAAAAGTTTTTCCTTGACGAATTAAAGGATCTACCTCTGGAGGGAATGTCCCTTGCCACAATTGGATCCAGACATTAATAATCAGGTTTATTCATTTAACTCATTCCTCGGTTGCATTTTGGAATTTAGTAGCAATTTTCCTGGAATAGAAGAAGTTTGTTAGGTACCAATTTGTGATATTTGGCTTGTTCCTTTGAACAGATTGTCGGTTCCATGGGGAAGATAGATAGTAGTGTCAAGGAAGGAGCATACCATGCATGGCTTGGCTATTATAACTCGATCAACGAAATTGGAAGGGATAAAACCACACTCGTTGAGCTAGCCAATCAGTTTTGTGAGTCGATTGGTTTGGAGAGACCTCCCTGCCCTATTAGAGAAAAACAGCACTGAAAATGGGCTTGAAAGATATCTCTGGCATCAGAATTCGAAAGTAAAATGGATTGGAGGGTTCTCACGCGTGTATGTAAATCGAGAATTGATGGACGACTTTGATTTATCCATAATTTTGTATAACTCATATTTATAAGACAGATCAGATACTTGTTCTCTTGTACATATGCTCTGAATAATTTGCATATTTTGCATCAATGGCTGCATCGTTTCTGGTATGAGGTAGTTATGAGAAATTACTTCCATTACAAGGATCACAAAAGTCATCGGATTCGGATCAGGTTTTTAGTAAATTCAAATTCTACTGTTTAATCGTTTCGTGTCTTGCTCGGTCGTCGGATCTTATAAAGCACACTGTTAGAGTCATGTTAGCTAAACCATTACCAATGACACTGGATGAAATTCATAAAGCTGTCAACTTTGAAAACTAACATTCAGTCTCGCAGCAGAAAACCCAAATTCACTCACTTCCAACCTCAGAAATTAACCAAAAAAAAAAAAAAAAGAAGGTTCAAAATACATAGCAAAGTCATTAGAGAAGTGGAATTCCTCACACCACCGAATTCATGATTCATCAGTCTTCAATCTCTGGTCAATCAAACGACGATTGTTTCCATCCTCCATAACTTTCCTCAGGCGCATCGTAGGACCTGCCATGACGTTCCTGGCAAAAGGAATCGGCAATAACGAATCCAAAAGTTAAAATGGTGGGAGCTTTTGCATCCCTCGAAACTCGAAAGCTGACGTATTGGAGTATATATATTTTCAGAAGTGATCGCCTCAGGATAAAAAGGCACCAAAAGTAAAAGACAGATAAAAACTTTTACCTCTGGAGTGAAAGTGAGGCCAACTCTTATCTCACCACAAAATTGTCCATCCCTGTAACGACGTTATATACTGTCGTTGGAAGGCTTCTTTCCTGAAACAAAGCTTCAAGTGGAATGCTGCAGGAGACAATCAATTAGAATCCAACAAGTAAAAATGTACTACTGTGGATATTGCACAAATCCAAATGGAAAAAAAAAAAAGGTAACATCACATTGACACAGAGCAGTGCACTCTATTGTGTTGTGGTTCATCTGCTATAGATCAAGGACTGAGACTTACGTAGCTTCTCCGACAAAGTCATCAGCTGTGCCTGCATCACTATCCATAATTTTCAAGTTGAGCTCAGTAGCACTGTCCGATACAGTGAATACAAAATTCTCATTCCACTCTGGATCAGATCCTTTCCCTGTAATCAATCAAGATCATGCCAACACATTCATTTATCACAGCAGATATACAAAGTAGAATTAGCTGACAGTCACCGAGTCAAAAGTAATCCATTTTCAAGGTGATGTATAGACGAACCCTCACCTGAAGCAATGCTGCTTGCTCCTGAGTTCGGCAAGTGAGGATGACATAAGGATCCATCCTGATCTGCGATTGATTGAAAAGATTGAGATTTTAATATAGAGTTGACGAAATCGAAAGTTTAGATCGGAAAATTGAAAATAGCGATGATCATGAGATATAGGTTTGTGCGGCGAATACAGATCAGATCAAATCAAACAAAACAAAACTAATACTAGTAAAATTGATCGCATACTTTGAGAATATGATCGTGACGATCAAATCAAACTCAATAGAATTAAACTTACTGAGGAAGTCGGTGTCTCTCGAGACCCTTGGCGCTAACGAGAAGAACTTCTAGGGTTCCGTGAGGCATCTTTCTCTGCGATTTTTCTAAAGAAAGAAGAAAAATGTGTATTGCCTCTTAGATGAGAAAGAAGAAGAACAAATGGCATGAAATTTTTGTTTATGAGGGTGAGGTTAAATCCACGGAATGAATATGTTATGGGCGCGGAAAACTTAAATACTTGGCTGCCAAATTACTCTTCTATCCTCCTAGTTAGTTTTTTTAATTTTATTTTAGATTAACTAATCTTAAGACTTTGCTTAATGAGTAATCATCCTTGATATTTCAATCTATAAAAGTTCTTAATATTAAAAATAATGAATTTGGAGACGCTTTTTTTCTTCGTGAGTTAATTACAGTATTTTTTAAAAAATGTTTATAATGAAAATCAATAATTAATTAATAGACAAAGAAGTTTTGGGAACTAGAATAGTAATTTGCTATCAAAGTCGTTGACTTTCTCGTGCCTTAAACATATTTGGTCGTGGATTTAACGTCATGCCAACTTTACCGTTCCTTCAACATCTAAAATGTGTATTACGATTTTTTTATTTTTATTTTTTGCTCAAAGATGCGGTATTTTCCTCCTCTGCAACTGTTTATGGTCAGCCTGAAAAGATACCGTGTTTTATACAAGCTTATATGAATCCTGATGGAAGGACCAAGGTCATGAAGCTGCCGGCTTACAGGAACTTTCTTTTGACTCGATTATCATTTCCTTAAAAATAGCAATCTGGTTTCCTTTATCATTTCCTTTATTAGCTTGAGGGGGGGTTCCTAGAAGAAATTGCACGAGACATTCAAAGGGTAGAACTTTGGAGAATTATTTTGTTGAGGTACTTCAATCCAGTTGGAGCTCATGAGAGTGGTAAACTGGGTGAAGATCCAAGAGTATATATACAAACCACACAATTTAATCCCTTGTATACATATACAACGTTTATGGCACTGATTTACCGTAGTAAAAGTTAAAGTAAATGGATAATTTTACATTGATGATATGTGTAAGAAAATATCCCATGCAAACTATGTCAAGAATACCTGAGAGATGCCATTGCTGTTTATGCATCTACTCAGAAAACTGAGAAAGAACTTTGACTTTCAATAATTTAATTTCTTAATGATACTTTAAGGTTCAATAAATGTATATTAAGATTTTTGTGTGAATTAAGACCAAATGAACGCTTAAATTAAATAATTCAGGGCAAAATATGGCATAAAAAGAAATGTGCAGGGACCAGCGGAACTGCGAGACGATCCATGGGGATTCCATTAGCACTCAAAGCCATGAAATGAATCGGTGGAGATCGGAGAAGAAGTTAAAAAACTACTAAATGGGGTAAGAAAACGGTGCGTTTTGGAGGTACACAGCTTATGCTTGTCTCTTGCATGCCACCTCATCCGACAATCAACGTATCTGGCGCCATATAAAAGCATCTTTACTGGCACATGGGTACAAAATAACGGCGACATAACGGTTTGACCCAGGTGTTAAACGAACTACATAGTTAAAGTGGCCAGAAGTGTTTTTCGTTAGTTTATTGACCTAGCTATCCGTTTATATCAGACCATAGTCGAAGGTTGCAATTAGCTATGAGCTGGCTTGTTTCCAAAACAGAAAATCATCACCACTTCGTTTCTAAATTACGTAATTAACGTACTCACACTAATTATTTATTTGTCGTTTTTTCTATACAAGTAATTAAGGATAACGTAACAATTTACAGTAGTTTCCGATCTATGTACGTATGTATATGGCTGCCGAATTTCTATATTGCAGTGAGATTTCATCAAGCCAGACTTAAAAAAGAGTAGGAAACAAATTATACCAAGACAATATATAATCGAATACTATATGTATATTAAATTAAAAATGTTATAACGTATTAAACATTCACAGAATCGACTCGAAATTTGTCGTCATATTTCATAATAGTATAGGAGCACTCTGAATGAGAATGAAAGTTTGGATGACATCATAAATCATAATTCCTAACATGTCAATGGATGCACTCATTTGATTTATAAATAAACTTTTTCTCGTTTCTTCTAGTAGAGTAATTTTAATTTTAATATGGGCCCGCTCTTGTCTTCCACACAGTTTAGATTCGGACTGCTTCGAATAGCATCATGTAGAGGTATCTTAATCTAGCTAAAATATTGCAGTTTTACAGATGACGATTGGTTTGAATTGAATTGGGTTTTATGCCAAATTTCAAAAATGGTATCTTAATCAAGCTTGCATTATGCTGTTAAACATTACATGAGGACATAAGGAGCGATGATATTAATAACAAGGATCTATTTGAACGATTTAGTATAAGGTTAGGGACCAAAAACATCATTGATATTTTTTTTTTTAAATTCTACTTATCTTATTATTTTCGTGAAGATTCTAATATTTTATTCTTTCGTCCACCTTCTCCTTCTGGAACCCACGAATTCTCCCTCTCCTCCTTCTTCCGCTCCCTTATCATTAACTCCATCCAAGAACCTTCTAGAACCGCCTAACCTCTCATCTCTCCCGGAGCTCCGTTCGAATCGGAACTTCGCCTGGTTTTTGAAAGCTTACGCAAAGGTGGCTAGCGGCGTTGGATTCAACGAACTGACACCGACGAATAATATTGTTTGGTTGGTGAGAAAACTACACTCCTCCGTCGGAATTATTTATCTCGGTGAGTTGATTTCTGTTCCGATCGATTGGAAAATGAGTTATATGTTCTGTTTAGGTATTTGTTACTATCAATATGTATAACTGATATAGCTAGTGACACGTATGCAAAGAAGAAACTGCTCTGTTAACAGAAAAGTAACCGATTCTTCATTACACTGATCCTGTGTACGACCTTTTTTTCTTTCTGTTTTCTCATGGTGATGACGATGATGATGGATAGATTTTTCCGTTAATTAGTAGGATTCGGATCCGTTTAATGGCACCGCAGCCGGCTGAGCAAACCGGCGAATCAACCTCCGGTGCTGGCGGTAGCGGTGGTGGAATCGAGACTCAGAGATCTCTTCCGACGCCATTTTTGACGAAAACTTATAACCTCGTTGAAGATCCAGATGTTGACGATATGATTTCGTGGAATGAAGATGGGTCAAGCTTTATTGTATGGCGTCCGGCTGAGTTCGCTCGCGATTTGCTTCCTAAATACTTCAAGCACAACAATTTCTCGAGCTTCGTTCGTCAGCTCAATACCTATGTGAGAATTAATTAAGATTATCATTTTGATTTGGTGGATGATTGTGTTTAGAGGACTTAATTTGTTTTTGAATTGTGTAGGGATTTAGGAAGGTGGTGCCAGATCGATGGGAATTTGCAAATGATTGTTTCCGGCGAGGTGATAAAGGACTCCTCCGAGATATACAGCGGAGAAAGATCTCCCTAGCGGCGGCGGCAGCAGCCACTACTGTGACGGTTGCGGCGGTACCCGCGGTTGCGCGAGTGCTCTCTCCGACGAATTCCGGCGACGAACAAGCCATATCATCCAATTCGTCGCCATCCAGGGCTCCCGTCGCTAAACCACCGCCGTTGCAGCGGACTACGAGCTGCACGACGACGCCGGAGCTGGTGGAGGAGAATGAAAGGCTAAGGAAGGAGAATACTCAGATTAATCAAGAGTTGACTCAGTTAAAAGGTTTGTGCAACAACATATTGAATCTCATGTCAAATTACTCCGGTAATAGTCAGGTCGACAGCAGTAATTCGTCGGAAGGGACGGCCGCCGTTGGATTTAATGCCGTCGAATAACGCCGCCTGACGGAATCGAAGAGGGTGGCGGTGGCAGCGGCGGAGGCGGAGGATGAGATAAGTCCGAGACTTTTCGGCGTTTCTATTGGATCGAAGCGCGTGAGGAGAGTCGACGACGGAGAAGTAGATCAGCAGGAAGAGGACAGGAATAATAATAATAATCATCGACGACATCAGAGTTCTGAACAACACGATGATGAGGAGATGAAATCTGAGCCGTTGGATGATAACTCCGATCGTAGGGATAATTCCACGTGGCTTGAGCTAGGGAAATCATGAGACTTTTATTGTTTTTCGTGATATGATTGGTGGGCCCACACAGAGGAAATGGGTAAAATGGCTTTACGAGAAGGAAAGAAGCCAGCAAAGACAAATGGGAAAGGATAAGGTGAGAGACAGTCACGTGAAGAAAAATATTACACACACGTGGCAGTAACTCTTCAGACTTTCTATGGTTCCTTCTCGAAGAACGGAACGGACACTTTTGACGGAAACCGTGATGTCAAGCAGTGTCAAACGTAGGTTGATGTCGGAAAAAAAATGTGTAGTAGGATGTATTTTTAGAGTCATTATTTATTTTTGGAAAGAATAATAAGTAGATGTTTTTTTTCGTGTTTATTAATTCCTAGAAAAACGGGTGTAATTTTTTTCTTTTCTTTTCCTTTTCATTGTTTCCTTGTGTCCATTTTGGCCATGCAGTTGGGTGTTGGCATAAATTAATAGTACGATTTTTGGGGAAAAATCGTTTATTTTTTTCCATAACGAGATATTTGGGTCAATTAAGTTGTCGATATAACTCAAACCCTTGAGTAAGTCAATTATTTCAAGCCCCGGTGCCATCGAGTTTGCGACTTGAAAAGATACATGCATGGTTGGTGTGTGCCATTTTTGTACACTATGTACTATGTGCATAACGTGGTATTATACACGTGATCTATATAAAAGACAGTGTATTCCCAGCACGACAGAATTGTAATTTTAGGTTGAGGTTTTATGTTGGTGTTTGAGTGCTTCAACCCGTTATTCTATATAGAAGTGAATGTTGGTCGATAAAGAAACAATATGAGCACAAGATTAAGATTGTAGTGATGCGGATTGAGATGGTCGAGTGAACTTATATTAAAAAATAAAGTCCGAAACGAGACTATTAGGAGTATCTTAAAATTGCACCTATAGATGAAAAGATAAGAGAGGGTAGACTTCTTGATTCTGACTGTGAGACGTAGACCCATAGATGCTCCAGCTAGGGAGTGTGAGGAGATAGATTTAGGAACAGAGAGGAGAGGGATGGGGAGATCTAAACTCACGTGGGAGAGGGGGGGAGAGGGTAATTAAGAAGAATTTGAGTTATTAAATATTTTAAAAGACTTAATAGAGAGAGAGGGGAGCTGGAGACGTATCATTCATGTAGCAGACGTCTTTATAGATAGTTTAGTTAGGGATGATAGGTTTATTGTTTGGTTTATTTGTGGAGTATATTTTAGTTATACGTTAGTGCTAGTTATATATGTCTTTATGTTTTCATTAGATGATTTTTATATATATATATCATATTACATGTATTATATATGCTTTCGGAACACTTGCATTGTGAGCTATACATAACATTTGTTGTTGTTGTCGCTTTGAGTGCTTCAACCTAGATTTGGAATTAGGCATGATCGAGTCGATGAAATATCGATAAGTAATTGGATATATTCACGGGTTATCTCGAATCTATTGAACGCACATTCAATGTGGAAGAATTTCTTGAGTTCCTTGATTGTTCAATTCTCCGAAGTGGTCCACCATAATCTGGTGACAGTATCGATCACATTTTGTTACTTCAAGATTGGTTGGTTGTTTGAAGTTGGTTAGTAGGGAGTTTCCTAAGTTAACGTCAAAAAAATTATGACAATGCTTGATCGTTGTTGAGAATATGTAAAAACTGAAACTTGTGTGTGGGTCTTACTAACATGGTAGTAGTAGTATAAGATTTTTGACATAAGTTATGAAGCATTACATTACACTATGAGCCTTAATTCAGGTGGTGGGGAAAGGAAATCTATCATTCATCGAGTGAGTCTCCAGTAAAAATCATTTTCTAATGTTGAGTTGAGCCCCACTTATTTCACTAGCTCCAATGAAATTTATGATGATCTGAGGAGGATATATAAGGCAAGCCAGCCAATTTTTGTTTCTGGAAGTCGCTATTCTGGAAATAATGATCTTAGTAGTTTAACAGAGGACAGGTTTATGTGTCGCCATGTCCCATGCCTAGCATCATTACATCATAAAAGTAGGAACTAAATTCTTGAATGCTACATGTGATGAGTTGCACCATCCAATTATGTTAATTAGGAGCGGGATGGATACAAATGTAGACGAGGGAATGGGGATCGGAAACACAAATTCTATAAACTTAGGATTCGGGATGGTAACTATTTTTAATTTTTTTGAAAAAATATAATAATTGAAAGAAAAAATACTAATTAACTTTAAAAATAAATTAAATCATCATATAATTTCAAAATTTCAAATCCATAATTAATGATTAGAATATGTAATATAAGTATAAATAATATGCTGAAGAATGTTTCGAAATGCTTTTTTGTCACGTTGCGTTCAAAAAGTGTGTTTCTAGACGATTTTTTCAAGACTTCCGATCAAACTTTTCTACAATTTGTCATTTCTCGTCAGTCAAAAACGCCCCTCGAGACTTTTTGTATCCGCTTCTAGCATGAATCCGTCCCTAGAATTCTTCTGGGATGGAGGAGACGCCATTGAAGCTTGTGTCCCCACGTATCATAGTATACTTCAAACGTAATATGAAATTTAAGAAAACCATGTAAACCAACCAACCCTAATAAATGATTATTTCAGCGAATAAATTGAATATTTTTTTCGGTATGAACGTGTCATGTCTGGTTTGTCTGATTGTTTCCATAGGCCATAACAACACTGAAAGCCTAGTTTCCAGAAATTCAGTCTTGTAGCTATAGCAACATTTTTGCCTTATCCTCTATTAATTAAGGAAGTTGAGCGAAAGCATGTTGGCAGTGGCAGTAGCTACTCAAAGAAGTCATACCTATTTTTGTCTGTATCATATAGTTGATGTTGGCAAAATTGAATTTGTAAACCAAGCCTAAAAATAAATTCCATTTCGTTTGTGTCTAATTGTACATTCTTGATCACAAATCTTCATGTGAACTATCAGTATCACTTTTATAAGATTGTTGATCCCAAAACTTCGACCAGATGCTCCTTTTCAATTCTTGAAAAAGGAACCAGAGAATTCGAGAAGTCCCAGAAGTGGACGAATGCTTCTCGTTCATCCCGAATGGCAGTAACAACTCTTACACCCATCGACAGCCATAGCCGAGCGTGCAAAGCCTTTCCGTTCTTCTTCAAACCAAGAAATAGGTAAGGATTTTATTTCTGTACCTGTATCAGTCTCCCATATCTTCATGTCACCAACATTTTGTCCGGCCGTCACTATTTTATATTGATCCATGTGTAAATATGTCATCGGACCACTGTAACTTTCCAACTCTGCAACTGGCTCTGACTTCTGGGAGCCCTGAATTTTTCTAATATCCCAAAGCATTGCTCTGTCGGAACGAAACATATTCCTAATTAGCTTAGAACTTCTAATTTAGCAATGTCGGTGATGTTTGAGTTTTGACTAGAAAAAAAAAAAAGATACTCGTAAAAAGGTATTATTTATATCAAACATGAGGAAATTGTCTTACTTGTCAATTCCACCAGTACATATCAAGGATTTCGACGGTAAAATGGAGAAGGAAAACATTTTCGCTTGCTGAATAGCTCCACTTGAAACCTTTTGCATTGTCCTTAAATCGATTGTTTCAACAGAGGAACCGGCAGCAATAAAAAGCAACGATTCGTCACATTTAATGCCCAAAGGTTTACCAGGTACCGAAGTCATTCCCACACAGCATGACGAGCGTGCAGAAGAAGAAGCATTTATATCCCAAACCCTCACCTACCAAGAATACCAATAAACATACCAAAGTTATGGAAAAAAGAATAGAAGGAAGGTAAAATGTCCAGCAGAATTTATCATAAAATAGTGTTCATCAAAGCTTCTGAAGCAAAAAGGGTTCAGTGGGAAAATACGGATGTTTACCTTTGAATCTGTTGAAATGCTCACCAAAAAGAGAACTTCTATGCCTAGAAAAACGGAAATGTAAATTCAGTTACTTTATGCACTAGACCAACCGAAATCACCAAACTAATAACTATTCATGAGTTGTCAATTTCCTTGATTTTATTCTTCTAGAAGCGCCAGTTTGTTCTGACATTAAACGGTAATGCCTTCCAATTTTTGGTCAACAAATCCAGCCTAATTGCATATGTCAAACAATACAGAACGAACAAAATTTGGAGAATTTTACTGTTGCTAAGCTAGTTTGGTATTTCCTACTTCTTCAGTCCTTTAAACAAAGAAATAGAATAAAGAGTTGAGCTTTCTGCTTATGATTTTGATACAATTTCCTCTTCTGAGGCTGGAATTTCAATTAAGTAGATTCTAACTGTCATGTGCCCCATCTAAATGTTTACTAATTTACTCCTTTTACTCCTTTCTTGGATGAGAGGAGAGAAACATAGTAGAGAAAGGGAAGGCGACTCTATTGTAAGTTTCATCAAACATATACAGAGAGAAGATATGTTTTTTCAAGATAAGAAACCATACCCAGCAGATGATATATATTTGATAGGCTTTTGATGGCCATAAAGGGTAGCCTTAAATGCGTTGCAACGTTTCCCTCTGGAATTTAAATTCCACAGATGAACAGTACCATCATCTCCACCACTTGCCAATACTTTGACACAACTATCACCTAACAATTTATCAGAGAGGCTGGAAACTGGGCCATTATGACCTCTGAAACAACATTGAGATTCTCCCTGGAGTGGAAAACAGAAAAACACCAGTCAATGGAATATTATCGAGGCTTAAATTAACGAAACTGACTCAAACTAAAGTAAATGAATTGAACAACAGAAATAAGCAAATACTAGTACATCGAGGAAAATACCTTCCACCAAAGCCGAATGGAGTGATCATTGCTTGAGGTTACCAAAGCATCTTCATTACTATGTGCTTCATTTCGGAACAAAGATGTTTCAGCAAGGGGAAATAATCTGGAAGATTTGGACCATCATATACCAAAAGTCACTAAAAGGGATGAGCTTACGGGTGTTGGTTTTTTACTTCCAAAATCCATAATGAGGAAACTTTATAACATTGCTTTCCCAACAAAAAATAAAGTATATTTAGAAGACTAAAATACATTGACACACAGCACCAATGGTATGCCTACATGAAAAATGCCAATGTATTACAAAGTTGCAAGGCATACAAAAAGTATTTACCTCATACACGTAATTCTCGCTCTATGAGCATTGAGAATAGCAGTAGACGCTTGCTGACAACCAGAGTAACTATCAGGGCCACTCAATTTCACTTCAGTTATACTGGAGGACTAAATAAGAAAGACCAACCATGAAGCACAATCTCAACATCGGTCATATACACCCAATCACAAAAATTTAAAAACAGAACAGAGTACAGATAATATTACACACCTGAGAGAAGATAATCTTATCTTTACGAATCAACAAGTTGTCAAACGGTTTTGGTTCGGCGTGAAAATCAGAAACCAAAGAGTCACAGGTTTTCAGCTGATACAATGCAGTACGAAAATCCAGATACGCATCCCTCACTCTGTCTCCAGAAGAATAGATTTCCGGAACGTCTAGCGTCCAACGGTCCCTAAACACCGCAAACCTACGATAGATTAATCATAATTTCATACAATCCAACATAAAAGAAATCGAAACTTCGAACTGAATCGGAAAACCTGAAGAATCGGCGCCAATTGTTGTCGGAATAAGCGGCGCGCTTGAGAGTTTTGCAGGTGGATGCGACGACGGATAGGTCTTGCAAGCTGAGATAACTGAAACAGTGAGACAAAGAGTCTTCATTCATATCTGTAATGGTTGTAATTGACGAGCTCTTGATTGGAGACTCCATCTCTTCAGCTCAATTTTCTTCCGTTCTTCGTTTTTGTTATCTGAATTTGTGAACAATAACTGAGCGGTTTGAATTTGATGATATCAAATCAAAACTGTCAGCATTAAGTAGACACTGCTTAGAAGCAGAAGAAGAAGGAGAAGGAGAGGAGAAGATTTCATGATGATCATTCTCCTCAGTAAATACTAATTTGAGGTGAGCTTATAAATAGTAGATTTAATTGTAGTCGTTCGATCCATTCATCCCCAATCAATACCGTAGGATCGTCAGTTGAACATTCTCCTCCAGTAAATACTAATTTGAGGTGAGCTTATAAATAGTAGATTTAATTGTAGTCGTTCGATCCATTCATCCCCAATCAATACCGTAGGATCGTCAGTTGAACAGTAAATGAATAGTTGATTAATCTTGTCCGACCGATTTGGTGTTCTAATGCATCTGACCCGTTCGTTTCCGACTTATTTGGTATATTGTGAGCTCATCCTCACCCAATAACTCCCCTCTACTTCTACACAAGTCTTTCTCATTCTTCTATGCGCATATCGGAGTGGATAGTGAAGCAT
This sequence comes from Oxalis stricta, assembly GCA_024708375.1. Classification (NCBI taxonomy): domain Eukaryota; kingdom Viridiplantae; phylum Streptophyta; class Magnoliopsida; order Oxalidales; family Oxalidaceae; genus Oxalis; species Oxalis stricta. Next base: position 16,258 of record JANIEQ010001883.1, read on the forward strand.
CGCCAACCCGTCATCATCGTCGTCTCTGTCGGATCCCAGCTCCTCACCGGCGAAATCTACGACGTCCGCCTCCTCATCGGTTTCCTTCTCTTCCTCATTCTTGTTCAAAAAAAAGAAAAAAATATTATTTTTCTTCAATAGTGCTACAGGTGAAATTTCCATGACTTTTTTCTCCCTCGACCCGACTGGGTACCGAGTTGACCCGAATTGACAAACGAGTTGACGCAGTGAGTCGACTCAGTGAGTGGACACGCCCCAGCAGTTGATTCTTGGGGGAGACTTGACGGGAGGGAGCGACGGATGTCACGGAATGGAAGTTAGAGGAGCTAAATAGGATAAGATGAAGCTTGAGGACCATATAGGAAAAGATGGAAGTTTGAGGAGGTAGCAGTGTGATATAGCTCTGAGGTTCTGGAGTTGACTGGATGACACGTGGTAAAACTTGACGGCCTTATGGGCTTAGACCCATTAAGACGTTAACGGTCGGATGATGGGCCTTTCTTAGATATATTAAAAAACTGAGTCCCATAGTGATCAAAATTTTGTAACGAGAGGGGCCAAAAGTATGATCAAACAAAAGCTCGAAAAATTGAGGTCGATTCACAAAATTTCTCATGGTATAGTGCAACGACAAAGCATTAAAATCTACTTTAACTAAAAAAATATCTACAAAGATATAGCTTCATCATGCACAATCACCAAGCCACGTTCCTGAATTCAGTTGTTGCTTCTTGAAGTTTCTTCTTAAAAGACGTGAAACTATGGTGGCCCTTGTTATTCCAATGTGATGACGTGCTTCGACTGAGAAGATCTGACATGAAAGGCAATTTTGAATTTGGATCCCTAGTTTGAGTGTCATCGTAATCTGCCAAAAGAATGTTGAATATGATAACTTAGAACGTAAAACAACGGTTTGCGGTTTGATTCATAGTTTTGATGTACAAGTAAAAATCAACCTTGAAGACATAGGAAGCTCGTACTGCCTTTTCAAGAACTTGGAAGCTTCCTGTCTTTCTTGTGGCATAGAATTCTCATTAAGGTTTGAGCATCTGAGGCAAGTGCGACTGCCTATGTGAATTTTAAACCCATTGAAATATGTTCACTAGCCGTCATCAGCATTTGAATTACATCTTCAGTCTGCCAAAATATGTATTGCCAAATGTCTTAAACACTAAAATATAGGCATCTATTAGCGAAAATAGGAGATACAAACCTCAAGAGAAAATAAGTCAAGTATCCGCTCAGCAAATTTGGCTTCTTTCTCAACTAATGAACGGGGAAGCCCTCACCATCAGCTATAAAGAATTCCTTCAGCACAGAAAGATTTGGAACAGTCAGGGAAGTGAAAAAACCAATGTTATCAGAAGTGTGGTTTTTTTTTTCCTTCAAATCATACCTTCAAATTATTCAGGTCATCTTCCATCATCTTGATGTCTGAATCTGCAAATGCACGAGAAGGACCTCCATCCAACAATACCCAAGCATAACCTTCCTGAATCATGAGCATACATAGTACTAAAGCAATCAAACGGGACCAAAAAGTATTAACGTACACAAGGATGGAAGCTTACCAATGATGCTTTACAAACGCTTAGGACAACAAGGTCTCTGATTGCATCATCAATCAAATTGCATATACTGTCAAGGACCTACATAATGTAGTCTCTGGTCAGAAGGCGATTTCTTGATGCAAGAAGAACTAAGTAAAGGAAGTAGCATATCTTATTTCTGTTCTTACTTTATCAATATGTGGAAGATAGGAGTCCAAACGAGTGCTTTCAACGCTACCCCGATATAATTGGGACAGGAAAGTGTCCCTAAGATCCAAAAACACAACTCTCGCTCCTGAAATAGTTAGGTAACATAGTTATGAATTTTTTCTGCTCAGTGCTAAACACCTATAGCTGAAATAAGAGGTGAATATGACAACATAACCTAGAGATACAAGTAGATGGAAAACAGTTCTCAAGCTTTCATTTATCAACTTTTTACTAATTTGAATATAACACAAATTATCCCTGTTATAGCCTACTATATCATATATATAAGTATATACCCAAACTTCACTAATGGCCTTGATGTCATGCCCAGTAGCGAGAAAAAGGCTATAATTCACACTTTAGAAGTAAGCTATTATTACCGATGAAGTCGGAGATCTTGTTGATGGCATTTTTGGTCGTATCCCTGACAATGTTGAAGGTGTTTGCAAAAAGCTCATCAACTGCTTCACCACATGTCATCTGGTTGCTCTCTGAAGTTTCTGGAGCATCCTCTTTGGTTTGACGAAATACAGGTAAAAGACAAAAAAACCAAAAAAAAAAAAAAAGTCAATACATCTAATTTCTACACAAACAAATATTAGATGGAAACAAATTGTTGTCAAAATAAATACAAATGAAATAAAGAATTGTGAATTCCAGCATACGCAGGTTTAAAGTCTTAGGCTCTTAGCTACGGTGAACATGTGTCACTTATAAAATGTGTCAACAGAAATTGAATCTCTCACTTCGTCGCTTGCTCATTATGTACCTTGGAATCTTTTTATTCCTCATCAATTTAAATTTCACTCAGCTTGATCTTTCTCCACTAAATGGTCTATCATAATACAAATGTGTCTACCAAACATAGGAGAATGACCAAATCTGTATTTCATCAGCATTCAGAAATGCTTGACAGAAAACAATCTATGAGCAACAAGAAACAGAGTACACTACTGTTGTATAAGATCTTGGCAGCCCCATCAGACTCATCACATTAACTAGGTTAACTTCAGTAACTAGTAAAAAGAGCATGAAAATTGTATCATTTACCCCATCTTTGATTGGAAGATGACCAAGACTTCCTGATGCCACTCTTCTAGTATGCCAAGTTGTCTATGAATGAACTGCATGAAGATATTATAGATCATGGAAAACTCCAGATATTCACCAATTTTCACATTAAATCAAAAAATTTAAGAGGTTGATCTGTAGAACAAAACAAGTCGGTCCTTCATTGTAATACACTAATAAGGAACAGCAGAGATTCAAATAAAGTAATGCAGATGAAGAAGTCACTAATGTATCAATGATTTACGGTAAATGAATTAAGATATACGTACTTTGAAGAGTGTTCAACATAACACAAAGTCTCGGTGTTGTCAATTGATTCAACTTGTTACTGACATTTTCATCCACAAATCTGTGCTCCACCATCTTCTTTTTACTATTGTCATAGCCTCTGTATATCGAGTCAGAGGGGAGCCAATGGATAGAGATGATTCTTCTCAACTGAAATATAAAAGCTACCCACATTAACAAAGATATTGAGCTATTTCTAGCTTTCATTTCAGCTCACCACGGTTTATTTACATGTTCAATAAACGTAGCATCAAGCCATACTCTGTGAAAAAGCAAAGACAGTAAGTAATTATTCCAAGTATAGTGCAGATAAGTTGCTACCTAACTGATCGAGCAATTTTAGCAAATAGCCATTCAAACTGTGGAAAATTACAGAAAGTAGAGCTTGCAAATGTGTAATATCCATAGGAAGTTTCAAGCCAAAGAACTGATCCACTGTCTGCAATGAGGAAATCAAGTATTCAGAAAACTCCGTGTATTCCAGCCTCAACATAAACCATCCACACTGCTATGTAATTGGAAATTTTCTTTACTATATATCAATTATTAATACTGCTAACAGTAGCATTAAGATATACCTCCTCTAAAATTCTAAAGACTTCAACAATTGATGCTCCCTGTCTTTGTTGAATAGAGAGCGGCTCCCAATCCTGCATAGGTTGGGACTACATAATTAGAATTTAGAAGTATTAATCTATAAAAGCAATCAAAGACTATTCATTCGATTTCCAAGCTAGCTACTCATACTGTACATTCACTATGCCAAATAATTTTGCACCTGAACTTGCAACTAGTGGAAAGTAAAAATCTTTAATAATATCTTCTGAAAGGAAATGGGCGAGGGATTTATAATTATATCACGAATTAGATATACAATCACATAACTAACTGACCTATTTTCTGGTTTAACCTATAAATAAGTTATATTGGTATTGTGAAGTTAAATAATATACCATTCTTCAGCGTGAAACTAACCTCAATGTCAAAGGCACGTCCAGTCCATTCCTAGGATGTGAGCATGCTGAGCAATCACCCAATCAATGATCAATGGTCTACAAACATCACCAATCTGCACAGAAAGGGGACAGGTAATTTTCACACTTAGCTCATCACATTGAAGCAAAATATGAATCGTGCTACGCTACATTAAAAAACATAAATAAAAAACTTCAGCTCTTCAAATGCTCGAAATGCTTCTGGGACATTTTTTCACCAGTATGTGCCCCCAAGAATCAAGATACAATATGCCGGAGATGATCAGTCATCAGTTTAGTACCGTTAAAGCAAAACTATAAGCAACTTTAAGAGAATAATTAAAAGAAAATGTGCATGGGTAGGCAATCGTGCAGCCAGTACCTAAAGTGGTACTTATAAGAAAAATATGATCAAGATGGTAAAGACTGGAGTCTGGAATCATGATTAATGCAATATTGCTATTTCAAACTACATTAAAGTTAATTTTATAGACTAACCTGATAATGGTTCAACCCAAGGTTAAAAGGGTGAGACATCCTATCAGCTTCTGCAGAAGAATTATACAGCTGAGCAAGTTCATGATCTAACATGCTGGCAGCTGGAAGCACTGATCTGACATCTTCAGAAAGAGATGAGACACCCTCAAGGAATGGGTTCTACAAACAATAAGAGTTGAGGAGACATATTACAACTATATCCAAGTCAAGTACCAACTGATAACAGATGCCTGGAAAAAAAAGGACAAGACAAACCAGTATTTCCGCAAAAAATTGGTGCAATATCATTGCTGATATCATCATAGATTCGGGACACCCAATCTCGGAGCACCGGGCAGAAGACATTCAAGTCACGTTGTGCCATCAATCGAAGTTCATTTGCAACCAGCGCCAATGGATGACACCCTTTAGGTTTAGGTTCACAATGTAGGATATTTGCCACCTAATAACATGAGTTAGGAGAATCATCAACTACGGCATCTAATATGAGCACCAAGCCTACCCCATTTAACACACTGGGAACACGAAACTAAGTTAAATTGCCAACTTCATCATCCAACGAAATTGGAGAGAATCTAAGCAATTACCCGATTGCACGCAGCTTTAGTGGAACTCTCGACATATTTTCTAACTTTACCAGCAAAAATAGCATCCCTTGACTTCGATTTTGTAATCTGCATGCATAAAATTTCTGTCATAAGATAAAACTAAAGTTTCTCCTCAACATACAGACACATGAGCATTTCATCAACTTGACGTTAGAAATCCTCACCTTTATTGCACCGCTGTCACCATTAAAGGGAACTCCAACAGCTGACGCCATGTTCATCACCTTTCTGAAGTTATTGGGTTTCTGGAAAGATGAAAGTATTTGTAAGGAAAAATAAAATATAATTGCCAAGGTAAAATAGGAGCTTTCAAATGGTTCAAAAACTTTTAGCATTGCACTAAAATCTCCAAGCTTAATCATCATTAGAAAGCATTTCAAGAAGATTATGGAGAACAGCATAACAACCAGTATTAAGAAAAATGACGCATAAAGAAATAGATATAAGAGAACTGAAATGATGCAGAATTCATAAAAACGTAACTAAAATTCAGGTGATAACATAACAACATGATTTTAGTATTGGACTAAAATCTCCAAGCTTAATGATCAGTAGAAAGACACATAAAAAGGAATAGGATATAATATAACTGAATTGCTGCAGAATTCATAACAACCTGACTAAAATGCAGGTGGTACTCGCTGCAATCTACTGTCACACCAAATGCTTATTGAGAGGAAAATGGACTGCACCAAACTTAACTCCATTTGACTACCATTGCATTGCCTCGAGCATACTAGACTATTTATATACTGTCCTTCTATTCCATCATCATCATCAGTAGACATAGCTTTTTGTAAATTGATAACCGCAGATTCTAGTAGTGTGCCCTCATCTGTCCTTGCAAACTTCAACAAAATAAAATGCATGGAGATTGCCATTATTAACACAGTACTATCAAGGTCAAAACACTTAACAAAGAGGCAGCTATACCTATTACTAAATTTAAGGATACACAATCACTAAAAAACAAGGCAAATTGTGTACCTGTCGAAAAAGCATCCACCCATACATTGCATCATGCATTTTCTCAGTGACTCCTAAAGCAGAACCAGGTTAGTCTGATAAGCCTGAGAACTTCATCAGCTTCCTAATAAAAGATCCAAGTGTAGTGGATTTAAGCATCTGTTCATGCCAACTGGATTCACATATCCAAATTTTTTTGAGTGATAGAGAATATAGAATGCAGTACCTCTATAAGCTGGTCTTCGTCCAGAACATCAAACACACCAAAAAGCAGTTTCTCATAAAGTCTAATGTTCCAGTGATATCCAGCTGTCCAGTAACAGCTTTCATTTTGAATACCAAATTTTCCTGGCAAGGAAGATATCCTCTACGACCACCTGCCTAATCAATGACAGAACTTCAGCACGTTCTGTTATAGACATAGAAGCATCCCATTCCTACAAAAAACCCAACAAGAGCAAAAACTTTGAAGCCAAATGTCTTGGGGAGAACTAAAATCTAAAATTATTGAATTATAACAAGCCCACACAGAACCTACCTTTGCATCTCTAATCTTCATTAGACAGCTTCTGATAATTAGTTTCTCATTTGGAACGAAGATCAGCAGAATAGAGGAGCTCTTCTAATATATTTGCCTACAAGAACCATTGATAACAAAACACATGGTAATGCATCAGCATAACTCAAATACATAACTAATAATGTTTTAGTTGTCATGATACATAACTGGACCAGAAATTTGTGCAAATGTTTGCTAACCCTAAGAAATTTTCACAAACGAGTTACATGATCAATTCACGTGGTACGCTAAAAGAAAAATCTCCATAATCCACATCCACAAAAAATGGCACTAAATATTATTATGACATTCTCATGTAAATTTAATGTATCAACAAGCCCTATAAGGCAAAAAACTGTAAAGCTCTTTGACACAAAACGTACTATGAGAAGATTTGCGAGGGGACTCAATAAAAGAAAAACACAGAAAGATATATGTGTGTCATGGACTAAAGTTGGGGCATATTGCAGAAAGTAGTTATTACCTGCCTACACTTCCATTGCAGATAGGACTTTTCATTAAGAAAATCAGACCTGAAAGTGCCACTCAAAAGCCCCAAAGAGATTTGAGGAAGATTAATATGTCCATGTGTTCTAGGAACTAGTGGCATCAAACTCCGCCTCGTGCATGCATCCATTGGTTCTGATACCTGGTTAGAAAAAAGTTATTTATTATGTCACGGCTGAATACTGAAAGAAAGCGAAGAATGAACTTCACCCAGAATCTGAAGTTTGTCTTAACTCTTAAATAGAATGGTCATGATTCAGCACCAAAAAGAATCATTCACGTGTTCTAGAAGGGAAATTCACAAGGGCGTTCAAGTTTATGATGATGCCAACTTAATATAGCCCCCCTCATTAACAAAACATAGTTGGATATGAACATGAGTACACACTAAACATTACTATATTAGTAAAAGGTAGATTTGACTCCTAATGTGTAAGCATAGGCAAGGATTCTATGAGATTCCTTGTCCATGTCCAACTCCGACCATATGGTTGTCCAGTTTGCGAGCGCGAGGACAGAGGAGATCCAAGTTGTAAGGACAAGAAAAGGGAGGATGATCGGAAGTGTCTTGGGTTATGATCACGAAATCTAGCTTATGATAAACAGAAATTAATGCAAAGCTCCTCAAAATCAAGCAACATGGAAAAGAAAGAACGCATAAAGCAAACCATCTAGCCTGAGATTCAGAATAAGGTTGTTGTTGTCTTGGTTTAGCGGAGATTTCACAAACCTAATCAATTATATCAGCCATTGAACTTTATAACCAGCTTAACAAAGCAAAGACCTACCAAAATTTTTATAATGCACATTGATTGTTGAGGAGAAAGTCTAAATAATTTTGGGATATGGAAGCATGTTCAAGGCAAAACATAAACTAAGGAAATTATATATTTTCTCTACCTGCATCTGTATGCGTACTGTGTCAATAAGATCTGTACTTCTTTCAGAAGATTGTGACGGTTGACGTATTTTGTCTTTTTACTCTTTAACCCTGAAAAGAATTTAGAATTCTTTTCCTTTCTTCTATCTTCAACGGAATGTACACCAACCCTAATCATTCCAAAACCAAAGTATGAATGAGAGAGCAAGTGGGAAGTGGACCACCGATCCATCGAAGGGACATACATCCTACATGGCCACAACAAAGAGAGAGATCTTGTTTTGCAGATCCATGGGTGCCACGGCATGAGCATTTTTTCTTAGAGACACAAAAATAGACGAGGGAAGAGAGATAGAGAGAGACAATACCCAGAAGAAAACATAGAGGCAATCAACAATTCATAGGCTGATTCACGCAGGTCATCATCAAACAAGCCTTCATAAGTCCTGAAATGATGTATCAGTTTACTTACTAAATAAATTAATAACACTTAAAGTTTCACTGTAGAGACACATAAAATGTATCGCCTCACTAAAAGTGGAGAAACCAATACCTGTTTTCAGGTCTGGTAATCCCAAGGGTGGTATCTCCGAGTCCACTACTGGCATTTTAAGTGAAGTAGTTGGCACATCAGTTGCGAAACCAAAATCCTTCCCACTCTCAACTTTAGAGTGTCCAAGCTGACTAAATGAACCTGACATGTTTTTAGTAATTTGATTCACTTTAACAGGAGGAGGCGCACGTCGAGGAGGAGATCCAGCCACATTTGGATTAGAAAGGGAGGAGGTATGATTCTGTTGATTGAGATTGAATCTGCAACAAAAACACAAGAACAACACAACCTAAGTACCTTGATTTATTCACATATATCACACTTGCTTTGTCCATTTGCTTTTGCATTAGGTAGGGGTAGGTACAGTCACGGAAAGTTGAGTCGAAAAGTAAGTATATAGCACAATCTCACGTTTAAAATGTCAAATTACCGTTATGGGATAAGTAGATTCCTCATGGTACTTCTCCATTGCTTTAGAAACATCAACCACTCCACCTAGCAATAACAACAGTATAATAATAATCAACACGTAGCAGTACCAGGAAAGAAAACATAAACATGAGCATCTGACCGTTAAAGCTTCAACAAACAAAAACAATACAGTCAGATGCTTCATACGATACTCAAATCTCAAAAGCCAGCAACCACTAGCTTCGGCTATCAGTGTGTGGAACCTAATGCATTTAGCTTTCTCAACCAAACAGACAACGAAAAAATGGAGAAAAAACCAGAAGCAGCTGTAATCACCTGTTTTTAAGCTCTGGAGGATGTAATTGGCACTGAGCTGATCGAAATCGAAGTCGAGGGAGCTCGAGTACTAGTAGGTGTCCTGAGCTCTTTGACCAAACCTGATGAAAGCAAGAAGTCGAGGAGCTTGTCGTCGATCACGACGGTATCGCTGCAACAAAGGCGACGACGACTCCATCGGAGTTTTACGGAAGCACCGGAACCTGTGACCGTTACTTACTGGTGTTTCGGTAATGATTAGCTCGACATTTCGTATAAGAAAGCGGCGCCAAAAAGCTGTCCTGTTATATAAATAAAAAGCAGAAAATAAAATTAAATGACCATATTAACTCTTATTTTGCTAAACAGGTAGATTCGGTCCAAAGTATAAATACCCATCGATGACTGCAGGCGCGCAGAAAAATTTTGGAATTTCACTTTCCCTCCTCCATCTTCCCAATTGAGGACGAGGGTTTGTTTGAGAGCTTCACAGACAACACAGTGAAACTGAAACAAACTTATTCAATTTGATTCCTTCATTTAAGTCTCAAATGGCTTCATCCTCCTCATCAAGCAATAGCTACGATATCCCTTGGGTAGAGAAGTATCGCCCAACGAAAATCGCTGATATTGTCGGCAACGGAAGATGCCGTCTCCCGACTCCATGTCATTGCTCGCGATGGCAACATGCCTCACCTCATTTTATCCGTTCGTTAACTTTCTTCCTCTCGATTTTATATTCATCCGTTGTGCATTCCTTCTGGGTTGTGATTTTGAAACTAGCATAAGCTTGTGATTGATAAACGATTATTGTGTTCTCACAATGTTGAAGTTGGTGTATACTCATCGATTAGACGCTGTATATAGAACTAGTTTTACTGATTATGATGTTAAAACTTATGTTTGGTCCGCAATTGGGTTATTTGAAATGTTTCATCTTCAGGCGAACAAGAAAGCAACATTTTTTGTTGGAGTTTAGGTGTGGTCTGGTAGCCAATGGTTTGGTCAGCTAATTGGTTTTCTTTGTCTTGGCTTGTGACCCATTAAGTGTTTGGTATGTATTGAGGGCACATGTTTCACATAGGTCTTGAGCTGACACATCATAGTTAGAAACTTAAAATAGACAATGCTCAGTCTGACAAGAAGGTTTTAAAAGTAATGTCCATGCAGAACGTGTGTACTTTTAACTGCCATTGTTTTCTGCACATGCTGCCGAACTGTTTTTTAAGCAAAACTGAATAACAAATACTATGATTTCAGGGTCCTCCTGGAACTGGTAAGACTACCAGTATACTGGCACTTGCACATGAACTTTTGGGGCCAAATTATAAGGAGGGTGTGTTGGAGCTCAATGCGTCCGATGATAGGGTAGGATATGGTTTTCATCTGGTTTTGATCCCTTTTCTTATAGTTCATCTTGTGATTCCATTTCTTCTCCAGGGGTATTGATGTTGTAAGGAACAAGATCAAGATGTTTGCTCAAAAGAAAGTAACACTGCCTCCTGGACGCCACAAAGTCATAATTCTAGATGAAGCTGATAGGTAAGGCTATTATTGTGATGAGAAGTTCAAGAAAAACTATTTTACCGCTTTTGCTTTCTCTACCTTGTTCTGGATAGAGCACTGTTATGCTCTCCCTTTTATCATCCCTCATCTGTAGTAATAAATTATCGCTTCTTGTTACCCTTAGTTTCTCGACTCTTGTTTTTGGCTTGATAATCAGTATGACATCTGGAGCACAACAAGTTTTGAGGAGGACGATGGAAATATATTCAAACTCCACCCGTTTTGCTCTAGCATGCAATACATCTTCCAAAATCATTGAGCCCATTCAAAGTAGATGTGCACTAGTTCGGTTTTCGAGATTATCTGATCAGGAGATACTTGGTCGTATCATGATTGTTGTTGATTCTGAAAAGGTAACGCAATGTCTTCATTGATATTGCTCTGCGCCATAGGTTACATGCTTTGTTAGAAGCCAACATCTTTAAATTGATGTACTGTATAGATTATAAGCTCTTTGGTGTGATTTCCTTTAAATAATTGCAAACTTTCGTTAATGTGCATATTCTGCTTTTAAAATTTTCACTGCTTTTATCATATGGTGTCTTGAGAAATCCACCTGGAAATCTTTAACTAATGTTTGTAATCCATGAAGGTTCCTTTGTTCCAGAAGGTCTTGAAGCCATTATTTTCACTGCTGATGGTGATATGAGGCAGGCATTGAATAACTTGCAAGCTACATTTAGTGGATTCCGGTTTGTCAACCAAGAGAATGTTTTCAAGGTATTTACTATTCTGAATCTGCCTCTTTGATTCACCTCCTACCAGGGTATCTCCATTTATGTTTAGCCCTTTTGGTTTCTGAGGTCTGTGACCAGCCTCATCCACTGCATGTAAAAAACATGGTCCGTCAAGGCTCGAAGGGAAATTTGACGATGCTTGTAGCTGGCCTGAAGCAGCTCTACGATTTAGGATATTCACCCACTGACATAATCACGACGCTCTTCCGTATCATAAAGAATTATGATATGGCTGAGTACCTAAAGTTGGAATTCATGAAGGTGTGTATCATTCATGGATAGGTCATAATAGATCCATTGTTTATCGTGCTCTCATAATTGTCTCTCTTATTATACTTTCACTTCACAGGAAACTGGGTTTGCCCACATGAGAATCTGTGACGGCGTTGGATCATATCTTCAGATGTGTGGTCTCTTGGCTAAACTTGCTCTTGTTCGTGACACGGCTAAGGCAGCATAAGAGTGGGTAGTGATTAGAATTTAATTTATGTCTTGACTAGTCTATGAGATCTCATGTAAACATTAATGCTTGGGAATTTGGTTGGACGGACATCCGTACTAGAGATTACCTTGGTACATTGCTAACTTGTCTTAGTTGTGGATCCATCTATATTTTCCTTGTGTCGACAATATCCTTCATCATTTCTTTTATTTTGAGCTGAAATTGCATTCAAATCATCAATCATGGCTTCCTCTTTAAGAAATTTAAACTTCTGGCAGCTGGATCTACTTTAGCACAACACTTTTTCAAATTTTTATCCATAATTCTAAAACTAAAAAATCAAATGATTATCATTTTTTTAAAACAATAAAAATATATAAATATTTTATACTACAACATAAAATATATAAAAAATCAAATACTCCGTAATTATCTCTTCTTTTTTTTTTTTTGGAAAGTACTGCAATTATCTCTACTAAACCAAGTCGACAATAAACCACGAGATAAATGTGTAATTGTGTGTTTCTTGTTATAATCATTCATTGTTGTGTTTCTCTTAGCAATTAATAGCTTAGGAATTTTGTTGATTCAATCACTTTGTGGACGCTCTACACACGATGTTGCTCCTCAGTTTGATTATTGAGCCTGTTCATAGCCCTCTTGGTAGTACTTTTGACTGATGATGATTTTATTGACATGGTAATGAAATACTAGAAGACGATCAAGTCATGAACCATGGAGATGAGCACTTTTCTTATACTGGCAGCAATCAGCAACCTTGAGTCAGGCCTCTGCCGATAATGCATTGCCCTTAATTTCTGCCTTTTGCATGGCAAGCAAATAATTGCCAATTCTTCTTTCTTCTAGTTGATTTAAGAAGATAAGATCGCTTGCATATCTGTAGAGCCGGTTTTGAATATCCCGAAAGACTTGCTCGAAACCATCGGCAGAAGCCTGACTCAAGGTTACTGATTGCTGCCTCTTATCAGAAATGTGCTCATCTCCGTCCAACCAAGTTAACAATGTACCAAGGTAATCTCTAGCAAGCGATGTCCGTCCACATCCAACCAAATTCCAAGCATTAATGTTTACATGAGATCTCTCATAGACATAAATTAAATTCTAATCACACGATCCACTTATGCTGCTTTAGCCTTTTATAATAAGACAGTATCATTTTTTAAAATAATATAGATGCATAAATATTCTATACTGGCAGTATCATACAAGAATTATGATATGGCTGAGTATCAAAAATTGGAAGTCATGAAGATATGTATGATTCATGGATAGGTCAGTAATAGGTCCAATCGTTTCCTGTGGCTCTCGTAATTCTTTCACTTCACAGGAAAGTGGGTTTGTCATGTGAGAATATGTGATGGTGTCGGATCATATAATTGTCACGATTGTGACTTTAATATCATGTATTTACATAGCAGTCCTTGTACTTAATAAATATAACTATGAGGTCTTAGCCTATTAGGAACAATACTATATGTAAGTCCGATTGGCCTTGAGAATCATTAACAAAATATTATCAAACAAATACAATTTCATCTTCTTCTTAAATTCTCTTCGCAACCCGATCTTCGTCTATCTCTTCCTTAAGCTTCTTCTTCGCAACCCACTCTGTTTCTTCTACCGATCCAAGTCAGATCATGACAATGTATCTTCAAATGTGTGGTCTCTTGGCTAAACTTGCTCTTGTTCATGACACGGCTAAGGCAGCATAAGGAGTGGGTAGTGATTAGAATTTTGATTTATGTCATGACTAGTCTATGAGATCTCAATGTAAAAATTAATGCTTTGGAATTGGGTTGGATGGATATCCTTACTAGAGTTATCTTGGTACATTGTTAACTTGTTGTCTTAGTTGTGGATCCATCTATATTTTCCCCTTGTGTCAACAATGTTCTTCATCATTTCTTTTATTTTGAGCTGAATTTTTATTTTTTTTTTTGAAATTATTATGAGCTGAAAGTGCATTCAATTCATCAATCCTGGCAGCTGGATCCACATTGCACAGCTCCTATCTTCAAATTTTCATCAAATACCTTCAGGTTCAATTCTAAAATTAAAAATAAAATAATTATTTCAAAAAAAAAAACAAATAATTAGTTCTACTTCTACTAAACCAAGTTGACAATAAACCAGGAGATGAATTAAATTAGTCATGTCAAAAAATAATGTTACATCACGAATTTGGTGTTGATGTCTGACGCGGGACACAAAATAAAAGTTGGTGAATATTTCTTCTACAACATACATGTATTTGTCTGAATTCGTGCCTTGTGTTCTTGACCAGCTTCCATTACCCTCCTGTACAAAAAAGTTCACTTTGCCATTTTGGCATCCTTTCGCATTTGGTGGTGGTCTCTTTCAACTTGCTAAGCTCTCAACAAGCCTACAGCTCGGTAACATATCAACAAGCCAACGAATCGGAACGATTTTTAACTAGCCTACGACTTGGTTAACTCTCTATAAGCCTACAACTCAGTAAACTCTAAACAAACCTACAAATCGCTAAAAATTTCAACAACCTAACAACTCGATAATATCTCTCAACAAGCCTATAACTCGGTAAACACTCAACAAGCCTACAACTCGATAAACTTTTAATCAGCCTACAACTGGGTAAATTCTCCACAAGCCTACTACACTGCAAGATATCAACAAGCCTACAGCTCGGAAATATTGTCAACAAGCCTACATCTAGATAAACTTTTAATCAGCCTATAACTCGGAAAGATTTTCAACAAGCCTACAACTATGTAAATTCTCCACAAGCCTACTACTCGGTAAGATATCAACAAGCCTACCAGCTCGGAAATATTCTCAACAAGCCTACAACTCGATAAACTTTTAATCAGCCTACAGCTTGGAAATTTTTTCAACAAGCCTACAACTCAGTGAATTCTCCACAAGCCTAATACTCGGTAAGATATCAACAAGCCTACACCTCGGAAAGATTCTCAACAAGCCCATAAGTCGGTAAAAACTCTTTAACGACATTTTTTTTTTTGAATCTCCTTTAACAACATTAGAGAGTACAACTTGTGATCCATCTCATTATGGCGCATGGTGACATGTATTTGGGTTATCTTGCTATGCTTTTGTGTGATGACTGCTGCTTTATGGTTTGATTTTCCAGGGATTGAGGGGAAATTGTATCCATCTCATCTCATGAATCGTTCTATCAAGGTTTAGTTAACGTGTTTGGAGTGGGGGAGATCTGCTGAGGTGTCTTGCAGGTAGGAAAATGCCAAGTGGCAACAGATGATTGAGTATATTAGCTTGTGGGCTAGCAGTAGCTGCTTGCTGAGTCATCCCAACAACTCTTGCAAAGGATGTTTGGGCACCTTCCTAACTTTATAACTAACTACTTGCCCCCACGTATATAAAAAGCACTTCAACGCCTAAATAATGTCTAAACTCAGCATTTTCATTTTCCTCATTTAATCTTACTTGCTTCCAACATTTCACTGGTTGGTCCTCAGGAAAATTGGAAACATGTACAACTACTCAATGAACCGAATCGAATCGATGATGACGTTTTATGATCGGTCGAAATTCGAAAGCTTTAACCGGAATTCAGTTCGATTGAAATCGACCAATAATCATTTTGAAATAAAGACGTTAGCAATTTTTACCGAACCGAGTTGAACCCAATTTATAGTTTTACAATTATATCTTCCACGCGATCTCTTCTTCCAACACGCACCGCCAAAGAAAAAATGATTAAATAAATAGACACACAGACCAACCGACGACAACCTCGAATCAAATTTTCACAGAGCAGAGAGAGAGAAAGAGAGAGGTAGAGAGAGAAAAGAGTCAATTGAGAAACCAATCTCGACGAAATTGATTAAAGCTTAGTGGAGCAACTCCTTTGCCACTGAGCTGCTGCTTGATTCTCACTTTAATTGAAGAAAAATGGCGAATAGTGATATTGAAAGGGGCATAAAGAACCGTTCAAGCACGAATAATTACTATGTTGAGACAACGGAGAAAAAGTTGGACGTCGTGGTTGATTCCAGAGTGTTTGTGATTGCTAATGTCGCGATTTTTATTGGTACGATGTACGTCAACGACTGCCCCAAGAAGAATTCGGGACTTCCAAGGTGGTTGTGTGGCTAAGTTTCTTGGGAGATTCTCGTTCCAGCCCACGAAAGAGAACCCTTTGTTTGGTCCTTCGGTCTCTCTACGTGAGTAGTCAAAAACTCGGTTCTTGACTTTCATAGTTCCCTTTTGTTTTCTTCTTTTAAATCAATTGGAAACGAATAAACAAGTAATAAACGTAGCCTAATGAATTGAAGTTTTTATCGAGAAAATGGAAAGAAATTGTAGTTCATGTATGTGATATTTTAGTATTATCGCTCACAATTCCCTGTTCGTGGTTATTGTCAAATCGATCAATTGGTTGCTATTTGCGAGTTTTTTCTTTTTTTATCTCTCGCGGAGCAGTTATTTGATCAACGGTTATTGACATTACTCTTCACTGAGCACTCTAAAAATGAAATCTTGGATTCATCTTGTTGCGTCTTTTTGTAATCATTATGGAAGATTGCTGGTCGAAATTCTTAGTCAATCTTTTCAATGTCACTCAGTGTTTTAATTTCATATATATGTTTTATTATTCTAATTTTGCAGATTGGAGTAAATTGGGAGCTCTGGAGTGGCGAAAGGTTGTACATGAACACCAAGGATGGAGGCTCATCCTGTATCTGGTTACATGCTGGAGTTATTCATCTGCTAGCCAACATGCTTTAGCTTGGTCTTTATTGGGATCTCGCCTTGAACAGCAATTTGGCTTTCTGTAAGTTTTTCTTGTCTCAAATTCTAATTTAAACCAATGATTTGTGCTGAAAAGATAACTTGCAAATAATATATGCCAATTTTCTAGTCATAGAGTTCCTCAATGTGCTGGTATTGAGAGTTCATCAATCTTTCTTGGTTTGCTTGCTTCTTTGTAACTTTTTTTCCTGCTTTTCTTTTAATCTTAGTTGCATAGTATTTGTTATGTTGTACACTTTTCTTATTGTTTTTGGAAATTATGTGACAGTGAGAGTTGGCTTCATCTACCTGTTGTCCGGTTTTGGTGGGAGCATTATGTCAGCTCTGTTCCTCCAGAACAGTATCTCTGTTGGTGCATCCGGTGCTTTGTTTGGACTTCTTGGAGCAATGTTGTCAGAACTTCTAATCAATTGGACAATCTATTCTAACAAGGTTTGCTGCCAACCTTTATTTTATATCATCCCTCGGGAAGAATGATTAATTGAGTTATGCCAGAGCATTAAAAATAGCTGATCTGGTATTAAAATTGAAATCGTCTGGACAAACTAAAAGCATGGGATATAGTAAATACGTTTTGTGACAATTTTGTCAATGAGAAAGCGTGTAATGTTTGTTTGCATTTTTTGTAGGCTGCTGCACTCTTCACTTTGGTGATTATCATTGCCATCAACCTAGCTGTAGGAATACTACTGCATGTGGACAATTTTGCTCATATAGGAGGTTTCCTCAGTGGGTTCCTTTTAATTGGTTTCATTCTCCTCATTCGCCCCCAATTTGGCTGGCTCCGAGAGGAGACACCTCCCTTCAGCAGATGCTAGGACCCGAACCAAGCACAAGTCTTACCAATATTGTCTTCAATTGGGGCTACTATCTTACTTGTTACTGGGTAATTTCTCTTTAACAACTCCTATTTTTGGGCATGCCCCTGTTTAGATATCTGCTTGAAAACCCTAATATTGATGAATTTTTCAGATTCACGGTGGCATTAGTGATGCTGTTCAAAGGAGAGAACGGAAAT
>JANIEQ010001886.1:0-10472 GCA_024708375.1 Oxalis stricta
TGGCTAACATTGGTCAATGCCGGAGATGTTGTCCTGGGCCCACAAACTGTCCTTTTCGACACTATTTTTAATTTTTTACGTTGCAAAAGTAAGTAATGTGTGCATGGTATGCACCAAATTTAGTTTTTTTTTATATATATTTTTATGAAATCATTTTTTGTAGATACGCTCTTTCTTTTTGATACATACATAAAGTCGAAGTTCAAACAACTTATGATTCCATTAGTTGCAACACTTTATTTAGTTTATTTTTTTTTTAAAAAAGGTACCCTGTTAACAACCAAAAGGGGCTTCAAATTTTGAAAATTAGTCAATTATATCATTGATATCAAGCCAAATTCAGTTGCTTGAACATAATTTAGCATTAAATTTAAACCCACAATCAATTGAAAAACGTTTTCCTCTGTTTTCACAAGTCTCACCAGGGAACCACTATTGTCAAGAGATTTTGTGTTATTGTCAAAAATAATTTGAGACTTTTAAAAATTAATCTAATTTATATATTTATAATGATATTTTCTTTACAAATATTTCCAATATTATTAAATTGTGATTACATTTCCACGTATGATTTAACCTACTTTAAAAGAAAAATCGAAAATCTCTTAATAAAAAGTAAAATCCCTTGGCAAATAGTCATTTCCGTCTCACCAACAAGTTGTGTAGAGTCAAACCCTTTTGTCTATTTTATTTGTTTGTTTATTTTTGACGTAATTTTTTTTGTCTCTAGCTCGGCTCGGATTCAAACAACAGTGAGTTAATAGGCTGGCTGAGCGAGTATTATATATAAAGTAAAAAGTCAAAGATCTCTTGGAATAAGCACTTTTCGCCCTATAAAAATAGAATAGATTCTTTCTCTCCCCTTCGAATCAATCTGCCCCTTTTCAGTATCTCTCACAGATCACTTTCTATCTCTATAGCTCTTCACCTAACTGACTGCAAATCAATAATCAAATCCCATGGTGGGTATGGAGGTTGACTCACCAATAACAACAACAACGATGCAGAACCCAGAATTAGAAATCACCTCCAACAACAACGGCGGCGGCGGCGGCTCAACTGACCTCCTCCCCGTCACAACCGCCAAAATCCTCCCGACAAAGAAGAAGCTCACTCTGATTCCGTTAATCTTCCTAATCTACTTCGAAGTTGCCGGTGGTCCATTCGGAGAAGAACCAGCTGTCCAAGCAGCAGGACCGCTGTTGGCCATAATTGGGTTTTTGGTGTTTCCCTTTATCTGGAGCGCTCCCGAAGCCCTCATCACGGCGGAGCTGTCGACGGCGTTTCCAGGAAACGGCGGTTTCGTGATATGGGCAGATCAAGCTTTCGGTCCGTTCATGGGTTCGTTGATGGGCTGTCTCAAATTCCTGAGTGGGGTTATCAATGTAGCTGCGTTTCCAGTTCTCATTGTTGATTATTTGAAACAGATGATCTCAGCTCTCGATTCAGGCTGGCCGAGACAGGTTACGGTTCTGTCATCGACCCTGTTATTGTCTTTCATTAATTACATGGGGTTAACGATTGTCGGTTATGTCTCTGTCGTTCTCGGGGTTGTCTCTCTCGCACCTTTTATTATCATGTCTTTAGTTGCAATCCCCAAAATTAAAACTTCCAGGTGGTGGAGTTTAGGTCAGAAAGGGGTTAAGAAAGATTGGAACTTGTACTTCAACACCCTTTTCTGGAATCTCAATTTCTGGGATAGTGTCAGTACATTAGCTGGTGAAGTTGATAAACCCAAGAAGACTTTTCCAATAGCTCTGCTTATATCAGTCATATTCACTTGCGTCGCTTATCTGATTCCGTTAATCGCCGTTATCGGCGCTGTTAACGTGCCTCAATCTGCTTGGGAATCTGGTTTTCACGCTCAGGCTGCAGAGATGATTGTAGGAAAATGGCTGAAATATTGGATCGAAATCGGAGCTGTTTTATCCGGAATGGGTTTATACGAGGCACAATTGAGCAGCTGTGTGTATCAGCTAGAGGGTCAAGCAGAATTAGGATTCATCCCTAAATTTTTTGGCCTGAGATCGAATTTCAACACACCTTGGGTTGGAATCGTGGTGTCAACTGCCATTTCAATTGCTGTTTCGTATATGGACTTCACAGACATCGTGGCATCTGCAAATTTCTTGTACAGTTTAGGCATGATTCTGGAATTTGCTGCATTTGTTTGGTTGAGGGTGAAGATGCCTGAACTTAACAGGCCTTATCGAGTTCCATTAAACACACCGTGTCTGGTGATTATGTGTTTGATTCCATCTGGTTTTCTCGTCTTCATCATGGCTATTGCTACGAAAACAGTGTTGATTTTAAGTGGAGCCATGACTGTTGGATCCGTTGGATGGTACTATCTGATGAAGTTTTGCAAGGCTAAGAAGGTGTTCACCTACAACGAACCTGAAGAGAAGGAAGGATGAATCTTTTGAAAAGTCTGAAATTCATTTGATCAAGTTTTAGAAATAGGAATAGGAAAAGGACTTAGAACCAGAGAATGGTCATTGGCTAGTATTAATGAAACTTGTAGCCTTTGTGTTCACTTCACTGGTTTATTATTACAAATTCCTCTATCTTTAGCTGCTGCTTAATCTGTACAAATTCTATATTCTCTAAGATTTCAATGGTAATTAGTGTCTTTCGTTTTGATTCCATTATTACTAGTAATTAGAGTTGCGAATGTGATTGTTTCTTAATGGAATCATAATGGAATAGCCAAAAATGGTGAGTTGGTAGATTAAGCTGTCGAAAGTAGCACTATACTTTTACTTATTGAGTTTGACGCATGTGCATGTTATGGATTCAAAGTTGAGGAGTTGGATGGGACAAAATGTACTTCAAGGAGTCAAGTGGGGAAGATGCCATAGTTTAAGGAGGACCAATGTGACAACTAAAATCATGCTAATTGAATGACACATGTACCAAATATCTGATCCAACTTTTAAAATTCAAATTTCAAATAAAAACGTTGTTAAAAAAATCGTAAAATCCGTAGCAGACGCCTCCAAGCAAATACGTAGTAGTAAATTGAGAGTAATTTCGGTGTGACAATCGTCTTCGTGGGACAGGATCGTCTCGACTCTCGCCAAGTTTGAACATCACATTCAATACTAATCACTATAAAACCAGTTGCAATCATGGCGGATTCATCAGTCCAACTTGACGGCAACACACTCGCCGCCAAGGCCTTGGCTCGATTCGGCGTCACCCACATGTTCGGCGTGGTGGGCATCCCGTCACCTCACTGGCCAATCGCTCCGTCGCCATGGGAATCCGTTTCCTCGTTTTCCACAACGAGCAGTCGGCCGGTTATTGAAACGACTTCTTTCGGTGAGTGTAGTTTCTTACGTTTGCTTTTCTATTTAATTATTCCAGCGGCTCAAGTCGATATAGTTTGTGCCATGATTAGATCCAAACGATTATCACAGTTTTTTTGTAATACAATGTGAATTTGGTCGACGTGTTATTAGTGAATGAGACGTCTATCTTATATATGTGAATTCGATTAACAATCAGCGGATTACTCGCCGTTTCTGGCAATTGGGAAGGGTGATGTTCTTCAATAAGCTAGGGTCTTTTAATGACCCCTCAACTGGATGCAAAGAAGATGATCTCAGGTTTAAATTTGATAAACTTTACTTTTCATTCCCCTTTCTATCGGTATTGGATACTTACAGTTCTTAAGTGCGTTGAAAATTATTTATAAGATAAATAACTTCAACTAAATTCGCTGAGTGTATTGGTTCATCTATTGCAGATCATTCCGAACGCATTGAAAACAGAAATTCGCATGAGATGGGAAATTGTAAAAGAAAATGGTTTTGCATCAAGAGATGCGACGAGGTATGTCTTTTCCTTATGTATCTGTTTGAATTAGCTATTGTTGCGGGTTATACCGTGCTTGCCATTTATCATTATAAGCTTTGTTAATGAGATGTAGGATTAAGATAAGCAATGTTACTTTAGAAGTGCATTGAGCAGTTAGTCAATAATCAAGTACAAGACTTGATAAACTCCCCTCGTGGAGTTTTTATTAAAAACTTAAATTAGAAAGATGTCCCAAATGGAAAGAACTTTGTTTCTATATTTCAGGGAAAGTAAATGTAATGTTCAGCTTTATTGATTTTACTTATTTATTTTTTCTCATAATTGTATTTTAACATGTCTTGTATTTACATATATTTTTGGGCCTGAAGGAACTTTTGGGAAGACCAGTTCCAGTTGGTGTGGATAATCTGACCTGGACATTGATGAAGCCCTCGCATTCTGGTAATCATGAAGTTGACGCCTGCAATGTTGAAGACTGGACAGAGAGTTATAGCAAGCTTCATGTTGCTCTTGGCTTCATGCTCGAGTGTTTTGAACCAGTTAAAGAGGCTTACACTGGGAGGGATCTTGTCGAAGACATAATTTTCAATAAATGGTAAGCAATCCTTATTTTTGTCACCTTTGCTTAGTCTTCAATTATTAATCATGCAGTAAGCATTGGAAGGTAATAATATATTTGAGCATTTCCCCAGAGGTCACGGCTAAACCGTCTAAACTTTCGAGGGTTCTATACTATTCTTCTAGAGAGAAACGAAGAACTGATTACAGTGGCTACAGTGAGGTAAGCGTTATAGACAATATAAAGAGAAAATACACAAGTTGTACTTCTGCCGTACTCTGTTTCAACTTTCAGTGTCTTTTTTTTAATATTTGTCTGTTCAGGGTCTATGGAAAGAAAGTGGCAGAGGTTCCTCTTGTAGCAACCAAGTTTCATCACCGTCAACGTGGGATGTGATGCATTCTAATGAATGAACTTGTGCTGCATTCTAGGTTATCCTCTCTGATGGAAATGTTCCTGTGAAGGGGAACATAAAGTTATGTCTTATATTCGATTACAGAGAAATCTCCCAGGATATGATCCGAACACTCGCCATTGTCTGTACGGTTTGGTATACCTTCTCTTCCCACATTATGCTTTCTTTTCGTTCGATAACATGCTTTGTATGTAGCTGTACGACCCCTTCTATTAATTTCATTGGTGCATCTTGACAGGATGCTGATTTAATTATGTTGGCTTTGGCTACTCATGAAGTTCATTTTTCAATCCTTCGAGAGGTTTGCCTTTCCTTCAAAGATAATCTCAGATGCTGATAATAGGAGACTTTTACTATTATTTATTGTTGAATCATTAACTTTTTTGTTCAAATTGAGATTTAAGGAGTAAGTGTTTTCAAATGGTTACATCGAACAATATGAACGTATCTATTGTTCTAGAGAACGTAAATTGGTGTATGTATTTTCTAAATATTATCAAAATGTCTCAATAAATAACTTACAAATCTGCTTGGATTTCTAATAACACATCTGTTTCCAGCTTGCACAAGTTTGAACCCTTTATTTTTCTTCTTGCAGGTACACGAAAACATACTATTTGGTTCTGCATTTGAACATGCACGTTATTGGAAAGCTATAGATGTAAGTGCATTGCAGCATGATATTGAAACATTTATATATGTATCTCTCTGATCTAGCTTCTGAAATAGATGTACATTATTAACACATGCTTCTGCATTTCAATTCAGGAAATCAAAATTCAGCTCCCAACAACAATAAATACAGCAGATGGTGGGGAAGATGGTGAGATGATAACATACTACTTGTGTTTTAAGTTTGTTATGTTTGAAAGCAAGCATCTACGGCTTTCCTTCCCCTTTCTGAATATTCCTCTTTATTTTACATCGAAATTCCAGAAGAAGAACCACCACAGCCTAGCAGCCCATCTTTGAAGAAATCAGAGGAGAAGAGTATTGTAGTAGTGCATGAATTCAAGTGCAAGCTTTATGTTAAGGTATTTTACAAACTATATCAATTCATCTTATTGAGGCATCTATATATTCAAGTAATATATGTTTTATGTATTTGTTATTGACCTTAATTAGTGCATTTGCATTCTGGTCCAATATATTTGTTTAAACTTTACTTTTCAAATGTGGATTACCTGACTCGATTGTCAAGCGTATTTCTTGCTCTTGACCTTGGTATTTCATTTTGACATTCGCAGTCAAGTGATCCAAAGAGATAAAGATAGACGGAAAGATAAAGGCACCGGACAGACTTACCATTAAATGCAAAGGTGTTCAGTTTAAATATGAAATATTATTCTCAAAACGTGATTTAGAATGCTGAATGAAAAATACAAGGCTTGAGCTGCATATCGATTTGTCCGAATAAGTCGTCGGTGCAAGCAATTTATTTCGAGTCTACTTATATTGAACATTTTCGTTATACTGTATCATGAAATTTAGCATGAATTTTTAATAAATTGCTAAACTTTATGTGATTTTATTGGAATAAACAAATATCGTAAAATAATGAGTATTGTATTGGAATCCAATTTACTCATTATGAAATTTATTTCGAGTTTCGGAAAGTCCGGAAGAATCTTTTTGATAAAAGTTTTGTTTTCACTCTTAGAATCAAATATACCTATTTACAAAATAATTAGATAAATACTCACAGCTCGAATGAATTGTAGTAGATACTAGCTAATGCTAGGTATCTCTAAAACACGCAACCTAAGGATCAAGCTGCCTACAAGTGCATATTCTCCTTTACGAATTGCGGCTTTCGATCGATGAAGAGTGTAAAATCCTCGAGTCTAAATCTGTAGGCTTTAAAGAAAGAATTCCATCATTTTTATTTTTAGTAAAGTAGTGAATATTTGAAGTAATGAATAAATGCAAAAGTTCACACTGCAATCAAATCAACAAACTTCAAATAGTTATCTATCACTCTAAGTAAACTTATAGTATTTCTTTTGCTAAAGTCTGTATTCGGCTAGGATTATAGAATGGACCCTCCACTAACCTATATTTAAACAATATCATGTAGAGATTTATCATTCTAACAGAAAATTCAATTTAAACGACTGTCCTTTGAAGACAATTGGTTCCTGTTCAATAACCTTTATGCGGTAAAAACATACATGTAAATAAAATGAAACTAACAGATAAATCAAATACCTTCGCCATGATCATCTACTTTAAGAGCAATGTCACAATATTTGACACAACCAAATTATAAAATGGTATTATTTACACGTCACAAGGAGGAGAATTATTAACGGTCAACTTTGATCATATTATACTACATACTCACTCTCCTTCCATGATTTTCCTATAAGTAGTTAAGCTAAAAAATTTTAGCACATAAACACGAATTACTATTCGCAATGGATCATTTTTTAGTTGGAATCGTGATTTAATTTAGTTGTTTGTGTTCAAGAAAGATGAATAAGCAAATTTTTAAATATTTGATATTTCATTAACTCTTATATATATTGCGAATTAATTAATCCAAGACATTTACGTGTCTCGCAGGATGAATAACGCTAAATTAAAAATGAATATTGCGATCGACATTTGGAAACGGATATTTCGGTTACCCATTCCTTTGAACAAGAAAATGTTAAACGATTACTTTATCGATTGGACCAACCAAACTTTTACTTAGTTCTTAATTTAATATTTTTGTAAGAAAATCATAGTATTTATTTGACGCTTTACAACTCTCTCAATCTTTTTTTAATTATAGCGACTTATCCATACAGATTGTCAAACTTATAAATAAAAAAATTACATCTAAATATAATTGATACATATTGATCTGATGATAAAACATCCATAAATCAACACAAATGAATTTTATTGAATTATCTGTAATGTCCATCATCGAATGTTCGATGAATGAATTTGAAAATGAAAAAAAAAATTAGTCTTTATTTAATATTTTACTCTTTACACTCATAATTTTTAATATATTTTACTATATGTTACTCATTTAATAATGTATCAAAATTTATTTTAAAGTGTGAAGACGTACGGATCCCAAATTCTAGTTTATATATTAACAATCATCATATTTACTTTCTTTTTTATATTACAATATTAGCAACTTTAATTAATATAGCCAAATGTGATTTTCTCTATAATTAATTGGAAGATTGGATATAGAGCTGTATTTTAATCGCTTGAATTTTATTGAAATGAATAAAATTATTGATTTTATTATCGTGTATTCCGTATATTTATTTTGTCAAATTGGTTTTTTTGGTGTTTATAAGTAGTTCATGTTATTTTTTTAATTGAATATTGGTAGTTTATGTTGCACAAAAGTACGTAGAAGAGAGTTTTTATATACAGCCATAAAATATGATCACCTTTTTGTAATAGTACCAGATCCTAATGGATCACTAGCTATAATAGTAAAAGTAATAATTTAATTTATATAAATGTCAAACATTAATTATATTTTTTCTGTATAAAAGCTTTAGATAGTTCAAAATATTTTTATTTTCACAATCTTTTATATTATGAATTTTTTCAAGTGTTTGTTTAAAATGTCTATTTTTATTTTTATTTCTAATACTTTTATGTGGATTTCGAAAAGTCCTTGCTCATCATTAAAAATTGACGAGAGTCGAAAATTTTGACGAGTCAAAAGAAGTAACTTATTTTACGAGGTTACGCATTATACATATTTTTAATACCTATATAATAGATAAAAAATAGGGTGGTTCATAACCTTGCATATGTTTAAAATGATTTCGTCTTTTTAATACAATTTTTTGATTGTAATAGAGTATCATCGGAAATAAGAAATATACCCTTCACATTTTAAATCATTAACATGATTTAGAGTTAGTTTTAATAAGTTTTCTTTAAGATCCAGCATTTTAAGCTATGCTATAAACATTATATTTAAATAAATACGTTTACCAGATTATATTTAAAATCCGGTACTAGTTATAGTAATAACCAAGATTTCAAAAAAAATAACCAAGATTTATATGATGCAAGTATTAGTATAACACCATCTTTAGAAGAAAAAAGTATTAGTATAACACAAGGGTTTTGTCTACGAATGATATTTATCATAATACCTTACGATTTTGTCTTAATTTAAAAAGATTGGATGATTTTCGATCGAGAAATTATCGATAAATTTACGATTGATTTTATTCGGCCAGTATTAATTTAGCAAAATCAGTCTCCTCAAAAAAAAAAAAAAAAAAAAATCTATAACAAAAGAAACAAGAAACCGCATCAAATCAATGTTGGTTCTCTCTTGCTCATTCCCTTTTTTGGTACCATAAAAAAAAATCCCTTTTTTTGGGTTGGGCGGTGGTGGTAGTAAATTGCAAATAGAAAATCCAGCATTAGTACTTTTGTAATAGTTAGTGACAAAATGGTTGGTTAGACACAAACAAACGCAAAAGGTAAAGACAAGTGCTTGAAACCCAATTTGAACAGGCCATTTGTTTTCTTTGTCATGATTGAATGTGTTGGCTTCGATCTGTTTGTCGTGTTCCACAAGCAATGGCTCCTACATGGGCTGAGCCAATCTAATGGGCAGGTCCATTTTCCCAAAACAGAAATATGAAATTAAAAAAAAAGACTTCAAACACACATCTTTGGCTTATTTCGTAATCTTCGCTCAATAAAATTTATAAATTTTAAAAAAATAATTAATGATAAAAAATATTATATATTTAAATCTCTTTAGAGTAATATTTTTTGTATTCCGATATACGGAATAGTTTTCTTTTAATAATATTCTATAAAGTTTTTAGATTCATTCAATTCATAGCAATATTTTGTATTCAATGTTTTTGTTATTGCTTGGAATACCACCAAATTGGAAACAATATTTTTACAATTTTTATTTAAAATACATGATGTTTTAAATAATGTGCAGCATATTATAATTAATATGATATAATGATAATTAACGTAATATATTATAATTAATACGATGTTTTAATTAATGTGATATGTTATAATTAATATGATATAATGATGATATTTTTGCAAAAAAAATATTGTTTAAACTTTTCTAAATTGAACAAAATATCATACATAATCAAAAAATTATCTTTTTATGTCTACTCAATTACGTCATGCGCATTAATAAAAGCATTATATATTTGAAACGGAAGAAATACATAGTAGCTTTGAATCAGATCGAATTCAGTATATATCACCAAAATCCAAACTGCTAACCGTGGTGGAATAATTTTTCGGATTAATAATATCAATAGCCGAAACGATAAAACATACTATATTTTCCCATTCACAAAAGTCGAGTCAAACTCTTAGCTCAACGATTAAAAACGAGGCGGCGGAATCGTCGTGCGAACAGTTTATTTCCGAATACGTCTGACTCTACTAGGCATGCGAAGATATATAATTTAAGAACCTTTTCATTTCCGAATAGATAATTTAGAAACTGTACTATTCATGGACATGTACTTTGGAATAAATAATAAGAAGAATAACAAAGATAAGGACAACCTCAAATATCTTCCTAAAAAAATATCCTTGATGATTTTGAAGAGTGAAAAAGAAATCCATGAATTGGACAAGTTGAGGTCCCATTTGTTAATTGAGCTCACTTCTTCTTATCTATATATCTGGTTGACTTATCTCCAC
>JANIEQ010001889.1:0-20949 GCA_024708375.1 Oxalis stricta
GACATATTATTAAAAAAAATAATTCCTAATCAAATTACAATATATATTATTTTTCTAATTTTTTTATTAAGCTATTATTCCTAATAAAATCGACTATATTTTTTTCTATTCTTAATTAAAACGGGCATATCTTATTTTTCAAACAATTAATAATTTTTCTAATTAAAATTCATTATATTTTTTTTCCTATTTATAATTAAAACGGACATATCTTCTTTTTCCTATTCAAACGGACATATTATTAAAAAATATTTCTAATCAAAATATAATATATATTATTTTCTTTCTAATTTTTTATTAAACTATTATTCTTAATAAAAATTCACTATATTTTTTTCTTATTCTTAAGTAAAATGAGCATATCTTATATTTCAAACAATAGGAAAAACTGAATTGATTAGATGCAATTATAAATTTTATTATCAAATCAAATCTTGATATGTAATTTTTACTTTTTGCTACGTTTATTATTTTTGAAAACAAAATAAAATTTTGATTCTAATAGGATTGTAGATTTTGAAATAAAATCAAAATAATTATAATTGATATAAAGTTAAAATAATTCTCTTTTGATATAATATTTGGCATATATTTAATAATTTTTAAATACTTAAATAATTATTATATGATATATTTAAAAATTATTAATTTTAATGCAGACTTTTCAGGTCAGCAGTGAATGACGATTGATCTAGTATTATATAATACAACTATTCTGATTTCCTATATATATTTCATAAACTTTAGTGCTTTCACTTTCGTTAAAGGGGTTCTCACTTGATCTCTGATGCACAACAACTCTTTAACGCTTTACCATTGTGTTTCTATTTTTCATTCTACTTAGTTTGGAGTATTTCTCAACCTAAAAAGGAAACTTATATGTTAGTATCAGATAAATGCCTTTTTTCCATATAATTTAATACCTCTCTTTTTTCAGCTCCACGCGAAGCTTGAAAAAAATTACTACTCCCTAGTTAATAATAATCCTATAAATTCCTCTAAAAAAAGAATAATCCTATATATAATCTTACAGTCCCATCACAATTTTCTGAAGAATTTTAATGATATTTGTTTGGTAATCTATATCGATCCGTACCTTCATTTCCTAGACATAATTATTTCCAAAGTAATGTATCCATAATAGGAAGTTATTATGCAAGAATTTGACAAAACGCTTCTAATTAATCACAAATTTTAGAATTCAATCCTAAGAAATCGGAAAATAAAACACACTCATGAAAAAGAAAGATGAGTAGAGAAATAATTTCACGAACAAATTGCAGTGACAGACATTATACATCATCAATTGGCTTCGTTTTGCAATCTCAGGAACTTTGTGTTAGAATCTGATGCCTATAATGTAGTAAATGCTGTTAGGAGTAGTTCAGTGTGTTTTATGCCTTGTTGCAATGTGGTTGAAGACATTAGAAGGATGTTAAGCTCCTTCGACTTTTGTAATCTATATTTTGTTAGAAGAGAGGAAACCACCTCGCTCATAGTATTGCTCATTTGAAAAAGCAACTGGCAAGGTGATCTTCTCCTCTACTCTATTTGATGTAGCCACGAATGATTTGATATAATACAAATCGATTATCCTCAAAAAAAAAAAACATATCACATCATCATCATATTCGCACCTTTTACTTTGTCCTTTTAAGACCAAAAGCATATATAGCAAATCTCCATCATAATGGATTTCCTCCAGTATGCCTTGGCGTGATGTCTCTTTTTTCCAAATCTCACATCCATATACATACCCTCCCAAAATCATCAAATTCTTAATTGTCTCACGTTTTCTTTTATAGCCCTAATTAAAATAATAAAATTCCTCTAAAAACGACGATATTCATAAACTTTCATGTCGTTTCTTTGTGTCAATATCATTATATTCATACTAGCAATTTTCTAATTTTGAGGATTGAATTTTATCCAGAAATAATCGATAATTGACACGTTTCAACTTGATCAACGATAATTTTAATAAGAATTTTCCTCAACTACATAAAAAAAGAATCTACATTTGAAATGAAATTAAAGACACAAATTTTATTTTCAAATGAATTACGGACAAATATACACTATAGTCCATATGTCCCATTTTGCGAATATAACTTTGAAGATTTAAATCATTCGAAATAGTTAAGGATTCGATTTATGGAGAGCGAGTGATTATGTATTTATATGAATAGAATTGTGTATTAGAGAAATATAAATAAAATTAAATTATAATGACATTGAGGAAAAAATATTTCTTTAAGCTATTAAATTTGAGATAAATTATAATGACTCAGTTAAAATAGGACAATTTAATAACAATAAAAGAACTTTCAAAGCAACTATGCTTGATCTTCCTCAAATAACAAAATGAATCCAATATCTACCCCTAAACAAGAAGAAAATTTTCAAATCAATCTGAAATTTTTTTAAAAAATAAATAGAATTAAGGGGTCTTACAAGTATAGATGAGTAAAGAGAATTCATGTTTATCATGCAATTTCTCATCTAACCATAACCTGCTATCAAGCCCACTTCTCGTCCTAAACATGAACACAGCATTATTATTATAATAATTACCGGAAGATTTAGGATCAGGGAAGAACCAATCATGAACATCCCACATCAGATCAACGAGCAATCCATCTATAAATATACTCTGATTTCCTCTGAAATTCCATTGGAGCCTCTTCACTTTAATCACGACTTTCTTATCGATACATACCGATAGGATCGGATTATCGTTAAATTCTCCGGTGCATCGAATCAAAATGTCGTGTAAATTCCCATTATCGCTAAATCTAGCCTTTGTGAAATACACAGTATTGCTTCCTGTAAAGTGCTCCTGTCTCGAAATAACTCTGACTTTTGCTGCTTCGCCGTTGTTGTAATTACTATTTAATCTGAGCTTCTTGTTGATTGCTTCCTCTGCCAAGTTTCCTAGCATGAGGGCAATTTCTGGAATCTACCATTACCAAAACGTAGAACCCATCAACTGGTTCAGGACCTAATTCATATTTAGCACAAGAGAGATCCCAAAAGACTTCAACTTTGGAATTTTCGGATTCGAGAATTCTGCTTCCTTTCATCTTTTGAATAATCTTGATGGGTTATGATTCATGTTGAGTTTGAAAGAAGGAATGGAATCTCCATTGAAGCTTATTGCAAGGCCTTGACTTGACCAAGTGATCTTGATCAACCTGCTGGTTTTGAGAAGAAGAAGAAGAAGCAGAGTCACTCTGTAAAGAGAAACGACAGCGTTTTGAAGTGATGGGTTTTGGTTTGGAGATAATACCATACAAGAAGAAGAAGTCTTAGTTGAATAATAACTTGAACATGATGATGATGGATGTGAAGATACATTCACTGCATTCTCACTGAAACATGAAACTAAATCCTCATTTTTTTTTATTAATTCCTCACCCAAAAATAAATTTTTTATCTTTCCTAGAGATGGAGAGAGATGGATTTTTATTATTCCTTTAAGAAGAATGAGTTGAATTGAGTTGAGAAGGGGTATGTACTTTTTCAAGTACTATACTCGTGTCTTTTAAAAAGGAAATGAATGTTTGGAGATATATGGGTAGCCATTTTCTTGACGACTGGTTCATGTATAGTAGTTGACCTCTACACGACTACACTAAATGGAAGCCAATTATTAAGGTGTTTAAGTACAGAATCTCCACTAATTTTGGTTTTTAATTGAGATTTGACTTTTATAATTTTTTGTTTTCCTTCTTTGGTGTTTGACTTTGTATTTTAAAAAGTTGTTCTTTTTTTCAGCTAACATTTGTTAATAATAAGAGCAACCGATGTAATAAGTTATACGTATGTGGATAAATACATGTCTTCCATTCTGGAAATTAAGTGAACCAAGGAAAAAACTCTATAACACATGCATTATGCATTTAGAAAGGATTAGATGGAGATATCTTTTCATAAGAAAGTTATTAACAAACTTAAAAAAAAAAGTTATTAACAGTTTATATTAAGTTATATAATGTTAGATGATCATAATATTATCTGATTATTTAAACAAGTGCAATATTACACTCGATATAATATTTAAGACTCTTCAAATTATAAAAAGATCTTAAATATTTACGAAAAATAAATAAATTTAACCCAATTTTTAAAAAAATTATATATCATGAGTAGATTTATATGGATAAAATTTAAATTCAAATATATAATTTTTCATTCATATTTAGGAAAAATGGTCCTAGTATATATTTTATGCATCTTGACTGAGACACGTGACGTGCGACAAAAGGACCAACACAAATAATTAAGGAAATTTTTGCCAATGTAAATTGTCATGTCAACATATTTAATGGTAGAGTTAATTTCAAAAACCTGATAATTATGTTTTTTTATAACTTTAGAATTCGATGGTTAAAAAATAAAGTTAAAGAGATGATGGTTAATCTAGACAAATTTTAATGACACATAACTCATGAGAACATTTTCCCTCGTAGTTTTAATTTTTTCATAACAATATATTTTTATTAAATATTTATCGAATATATCAGTACAATTGTTAGAAAAAGTCGTAATACTATTTGGAAGAAACCTAGTACTAGTAATTAATGTATGTACGTTGCAATTTGCAATAACTAGTTCTTATAGATGGTTTCTAGCATAATCAAAGGAAAAATAATTTAAAAATGTAAATGTGTTATGTTCTAATTAATTAGTTGCACTAATCGTGACAAAATCATGGGGTCTTTTAATTCCTTTCACATTTGCTTCAGTAATTTATTAGCTATAAATTACAGTAATATTATAATAATAACTAATTAATGCACATATATAATCTGAGAAGGAAATGCATGGTGACTTTCCTAAAGCAGAAGGTGGAGTAATATTTTATAGTTAGTTAGTAGTCGGGTCGAATATTGGAATTGACTCTGATCTCTATGTGTTTCGATCGGTCGAATCACCGAGACATGAAGCACAAACAAATGACGAACCTCAAGACACTTTAATATTAGGACATCTTAACCATGTTTTAAAGAACTACGGAGTACGTATGGTTCTATAGCTAGCTTAGTTCCACAATCTCAATTCTCGAACTCCGACGTCTCTAGCTAAATCTAATAGATAATGTTCTTTCCAGATCTATTCTCACCGTCTAAGCATACTTTGAAATTTTCAAGCATAATGAAAAAACCAATAAACAATAATATTTTGATGAAAATATCCCTAACAATCAATATTGTCCAGATCTCTTCCAATTAAGCCAAATTCACCACCAGCCCACCACCATTAATCATATTGCCCAGATCTCCTCCAACTAAATCAAATTCACCACCAGCCCGCCACCAATAACCATGCATGTTTTAAAGAACAACGTACGGTTCTATACGCTAAATCTAACTAGAATTTTTAAAAGCTTTGCAGCTATGAAATAAATGTGTGTTCACGTTCCAACACACGTCCCAAAACATGATAACAAAGGCTAGAAATCTTCACAAGCAACCATGTTGTGCTATTTCCACAAGATCCACGAAAGTATAACAAACATGATAAGTTAAAATCTCCCAAATACTTTTTCTAGCTCAAAATACAGTACCATAAAGACCATGAGTGTTAGCAATGCGCGAAAATAGATTAATTGATTCCTTAAAAATGCTAATGGCCCAACTGTGTCCATATAATCATAATTTACATCTTGGAATTGTTCGTCTAGCCTCTCAGATTTTAGTCCCTAACAGGTCAATTTTAAATTTATTAACCATATCGTGAATCTTCTTCTTCTTCTTTAAAGAGGAGCCGATCCCTCAACATTCTAAACTGAATGTTTATCATGACTGATCTCGATCAACAATCTCGAGAACTATACTCACTGAATGTGGGAGTAAGTTATTAATGGTCTTAACGGCTTCTTCCAAATTCACGTCATGAGCAAGAACCAAACCAATTTGCAACCCCAGTCGAAGCAACCTCCTCAAGAATTTGGAGGCAATTTGTTGTGTTGGAAATTTTCTACAATAAAACCGTTTAGGTCGTCAGGAGCTTTATACTTATACACATTCTTGAGCAGCTCTCACAAAAACAGCGTGGAGTCTTCTTAGGAGAAAGCCCTATCGACAATTTTGTTGATTTCTTCGTTGAGAGAGTAGGTTGGAATGACTCTAGGAAATAGGTACCGGAACAAGTTATGCATTCGAAATCTGGGCCAAACTCTCCTTCTCAGTTGCAGTTAATTGATCACGAACAAATTTTCCAATTTTCTCTCAAAAAAAAAATAAAACATGCCTCAAATGATTGATGTATTCATGATATAATCCTCTCTGTCCATATTTAATTAATATAATATAGGGTTTTAATAAAATTAATATATAATCAGTATATATTAATGATTAAAATATCGGTAAAAATAATGATTCATCATATCTTGATTTTGACTATGAAAATATAAATAGAAACATTAATAAAAAAAATTTCAAAATCAAAATGTGATTATTATTTGTGGATAATATAAAATGAAATTTTTGTCACTTATTCATATATTCATAAATGGGTGACTTATTTAATATACAGGAGCATATTGAGATAAGATGCTAATTCAGAGAGAGAGAACGACATGTCTGGGGGAGCTGGATTACAAATACACTATCTATCGTTCCAAATGCAAAATAACATCCTTGATAGATAATTTTTGTCAATCATTTGCTTTTATATTCAAGGTTCTAAACGAGCCGTAAAAGTTTGCTTTCACCATTATAAACAACTATAGGATTTCATTAATGTATTATCTCATAAATATTTTCATGGCAGAAGGCAGTATATATTTAAAAAGGTTAAACTAATGACTTCTTCATATCATGAAGTCGCAAACGTAAATTACACAATTTATCTTGTAATAATCA
Source organism: Oxalis stricta (assembly GCA_024708375.1). NCBI lineage: Eukaryota > Viridiplantae > Streptophyta > Magnoliopsida > Oxalidales > Oxalidaceae > Oxalis > Oxalis stricta. Next base: position 6,870 of record JANIEQ010001889.1, read on the forward strand.
AATCTATATCCCTATTATGAGAAAGAAAAGAAAAGTAAACCATGAATTTAGAAAAATTAACCAAACACAACATCTGAAATCAAATGGCAAGTATAATTGTATCATTAGTTCAATACAATCCAAATTGAAAACCAAATTAGAAAAAAAGTTGAGGGAAATTCAATGAATTTAGTACCACTAAATTCTATGTAAGCCTCCCTCATAAATTCTCTTGACGTCAATTTTCACTTTCCTTCATTTTGTTTGTCATCATCTTCCTAATTAATATAACAAAATTAGTAGATTAAATCAAGGAATGTCATAAAAATATGGTTAAAATTATATCACACTATGCGATACAATAATATTTTTATAACATCCACATATACCAAAGAACTAATCTCTCGTTTCAAGCGGTTGCTTTTTCTGGTCATCTTGTCTCTAGGAGTACCTCAAACAAGATGAACTCAACTATTTCTCCAATCGAACGAAACACGAGACCAGATTTCGTATGATGGTAATACTGCTTTAAAGACAAATAAATTACATGTATTATTTAAATATGTGAGACTTAAATTGTTATTTTATCATATGAAAAGAGCAAAACTATGAGAAGTAAATAATCTAAATATAAATAATTAATTAAATCATATATGTGCAAAACAAAATGACATGGATGTATTAATTCACTTTGATGAAAATGAAACTAAGTAACTAACTAACATAGCAATTTAAGAAAAATATATAATTATTTAAAATATCAATTGGAAAATATATAAGACATCACATCTGATATTTATATGCAAAATATGAAACAGAGTGTATAAGGAAAAGAAGAAAAATATGTAAAAATTTAAAACAAACATCGTCAAATTAAGGATAAAAAAGTGAGAGTTGTTGTAAAGTGTTTGAATTGAAAGAAAGAAGAAGGATAAGTGTTTTTTCCATGTATATATAACACCAATATATTATAACACTTTTTGTACTCGACACAAAATAAATGTCTATAGCATTGAATTAATTACACAAATACCGAATATTTTCGTTACGTAGACACAATTTGTGAGGAAAAGCCTAAGGTGGACAGAAATAAGGAGCTCGGGTTCTTAGAACCCGAACTTGACCTTAATTTGATCATCAACCTGATTAATCTGGGTGATTAAAACCGGATTAAAGAAAGAAAATTAAAAATCGATGTTCCATTACGCGATCTTCATTATTTAAGACATGATTACATAATCATATTAAACAAACTCGGGGACCAAAAATGCGATCATGCCAAACTCGGAAACCAAAAACGCGATCATGCCAAACTCGGGGACCAAAACGCGATCATGCCAAACTCGGCGGACCAAAAACACGATCATGCATTGGAATCCAACAACAACACAAACTTCAAGTCAAACATCGACATGCATTGGAAATGACATTGGCTGACATGCATTGGAAATACATTGGAATCTTGTATTGCGGTGAGAGCATGTTCGTGATCTTGGATCATGATTTTGCAGCATGTTCGTGATCTTGGAACACGATTTTGGAGTTTTTTTTAACAAGTGTCTCTACCGGGATGGATTATGGGATTACATAGAGATAATGTTTGAGATAAGAAAGAAAATTCGAAGACTCAAAACGCGAACATGCTTGGGAAAGCAAATTCGGAGACTTGGAACGCGAACTTGCTTAGTCGGGACACGAGCTTGCATGCAACTCGCTGTTTTCGGACCACTCCGCCACATGTCTCTCCCGGTGTAGCGGTGGTAGATTACATTGAGATAAAAATCTCTTCTTTAAAATACAATACAATCTAATATGTTCGTCCACATTTCATTTTCTCTTCCAACTCTTTCAAAACAATCTTTCTCACTCAATTCTCTTCAAACAATCCCTTTCATCACCGTAAGTTGAAAGCTCCCTCTCTCCCTTTTAAAATTTTCTCCATCATCTCATCTAAGTTCATATCATTTTTCTTTTTTCCATTTCAAATTAAGGTACTATTATTTTTCTCCAAGCTTCATTCTTCTCAAAATTTTCACCATCTCATCATCTCATTTCATCTCACTTTCGTTCTTTCCACTTCAAATTAAGGTATTGTTTTATTTTTCTACATTATTAGTGATTGTAAGTAGACATTTTTAAGATAAAAAAAATGAAATTAATTGTTTTTATATTTTTTTAACCAAATGATGTTGTGTATGGGGTTGCATGTCACGAATGATGTTGATTACAAAAGAAATGAATTTTTTATTATTTTTATACTTACTAACAATCTATTGATTACAACATTATTTTTTTTATCATGCTTAGCTTAGGTTCACTCGATTTTAAAACTTGTTCCAACAAATAACGTAGTATTTTAAATAGGACCATCACCATATACATTCAATAAATTGACCAAACTTGTGGTTGGGATGAGGATTAAAAGAAAATAAAAAGTAAGAACATTAATCTAATCTTAAAAAAAAAAAGAACATTAATCTAAAATATATAATTGTGAAAATAATCATAATATTAATCCTCTTTGGCATTTGATACATAGTGTCATTAATTCTTAAAGTAATGCTAATATCATCTCAATATAAAACGTATTAATTTAAATTGGAGTTCTTATATTTTAAATATTTTATGTTAATAGTCCTTATTTATTATTTTGTTGTATTTTATAGACCTAATAAGAAATATTTTTTAAAAAATTGGGTAAATTATCATGATCGGGTTCCTAGAACTCGATCTTATTAATTTTTTTTTAATTTAAACATGACCGTGTTCTAAGAACACGATCTTGAGAAATTTTTTATTTTTTTTTAAACATAATCGTGTTCCTAGCATACGATTTTGGTGGAATTTTTTTTTTTAGCATGATCGGGTTCCTAGAATCCGATCTTAGTGAATTTTTTATTTAAGGGGAAATAGCATGATCGGGTTCCCGAACACGATCTTGTTTATTTTAATCATTTTCCTTACGCATGATCGTGTTCTCAAAACACGTTTTTGTATTTTGTAATCATAATCGAGTTTCGAGTTCCCGACTTTGTTAATCACACAATCCATATTTCACCTCCATCTAATCGTTTTAAAGCCTAAGATCATAGCCGACTCCTATAACATTTAAAGTGATAAAAATGCATTTAAAAATTAATATTTTCTGAATCTAATAACATAATCTAGTAATATTAGAATGCATATAAATATCGTAAATTATGTATATGTGGTTATCATTTATAGTCAAATCAACTACTATAATGTAAACAAATGATATATATGTGCATTTATGGTTAATGCTAGCTAGTTTTTTTAAGAATCCGTGATTATCAGATGGATAATTAGTATATTAAAATTGTCATGAGAAAGGTTGAAAAGAAAATGATCTATGTGTCAAATAATTATACATTTTCTATCTCAGATTTGGTTACGTATAATATTTTGTTCAATTTGAAAAATTTAAAAAATATTTGTTTTCAAAATATCATCAATACATCATATTAATTTTATGCCACATTAATTAAAACATCATGTATTTTGAGACGGATGTAGTGATAAGATTAAGTCATTATTTGCAATTTGTATTGGGCCGGAAAGATTACCGTGTCAATACATTCGCCGGCTCGTTGCCTCCTCTCGAGTAACCATTCCTCGAGCCTCTCCGTGAATCGGAATCGAGGTTGTTGGGTAGGAGTACCTTCTGGACTCATAACATCTATATATAATGTTGCACACAAAAATCATCACATAAACATATAATATATAATAGATTTTCTTCATTCTCTATTATCTAATTAAGATTTAAGATATATTTACCTTGTTAATATTTTCTTCTGAAAAATTCATCACGAAGTTTGAAAGCTTTTGGGAGCATTGCTATCGATTATAGCTTTTTTCTCTTGTTTGAAGCCTACACGCAGCTTTATATATATGAACAAACCACTAAAAAATTGACGTATCGACCAAATAAATCAATTAATATTAATGCTAATTAGACCAACAAATTGGAGAAAAGAAAGTATAACGATTTTGGAAGCATAGATTTTTTTATGTGATTTGGAAGCATTGATAACCTGGTGGTTAAGACTATAATAAAATCATAGTGAAAACTACTCATTTTATGAAGAAAAAATGAATGATCTTATGAAAACATATGCCATAAGTAATATAAAACCAACCTCGGACGGTGCATTCGGTTGCACATGAAAAGTTGGTACTAAATATGACTATATTTCCCTCGACCCTTTAGATGCTACTGCAAAATTATGCCACACATATGAATCAATTGAGACCCTAAGATAATAATCTATAAATTCAATAACAATCTAAAATTTTAATGTATCTTTCAACTTACAGAAATTGTTTGTTTCAAGGTTCTCTTTTAATCGAGGAAGAAATATTATTCCCCAAAGCAATTGGTTGCATTTCCAATCTAGCAAAAACGGAAGCGAATTCATGATTGATGTTAGAGAGTGAGTAGAAAAAAACTGAATTGATTTGGGACAAGGTAATTGAGGAAGAGCATGAATGTAAATCTACAAATTATCAATAATGTGACTGACTAAAGAATGCTATTCGCGACATCGTGCTTCGGCGGTTATACTAGTACAACTCGATGATGCACGCGACCGAGTTCTCACTGTACAAACAAGATAGCCCTAATGCACTCCAAGAGTATGTTAACTATCAAGATATCAAGTTCATTAGTCACACTATGAAACTATGAGAACAAGTCATTAAACATAGAGTGAGAGCTACTACTACGCTATCTGAGAATTAATTTGGCTTCATGTCCAACCGGTCAACACTGAGCGCTATCTTTCTTGTCAAAGCTTATCAAGAAGTATAGAAATGCAAAAAACTTGTATATATTGTCCATCGATCTAAAAAAGGCATATGATATAGTCACTAAAAATATTTTTTAATTGGCTTTGGCCAAAGAAGGGAGTATCAGTACATTAATATGTTAGCTTATCCAAAGACTTGCATGATTTTCTCATCACTATATGTGTACATTAAGGCTTATCTCTAAGCTCATATCTTTTCAATTTTGTGTTCGATATTTGATCCAACACATTCATGATAACATACTATGGAGTATGTTATTTGCATATGATGGGCGATAAAAGAAACAACATGAACACATGATTTGCATAAATTAAGAGTATTACTATACCTAGTATTCTGATCAATATACAGATCATGAAATTAAGATCTTGAGTTTTTTTTTTATATAAAAATCTAATCCATGAGCATTTTTATTTATAAAATACATGAATTAACCATAGATTAAATAAAGATAAAATAATTTACATACCCGTAAATCATAAATCCGATTAATGGGGATGTAGCATAGTAAAAGAATCTTCTCGCATCCCCAATTCTCTTTATCTCTCGGAAATAGTTCGAAACAAAGAATTATCGAGGGTTCAAATCCTCTCTCCTTTTACTCGATAAATAGAATAGATTTTTTTTATTATTATTTTGTCGAGTTCAATGTCATAAAGGCAAATAGCTCGACTGAAATGGATAGCATAGCATGAAAAAAATGGATTAAATAGAATGAGTTGTCAAAATTGATTTTGGACTTCAATCTCCTCGCATTCATGGAGGATCGACCCCATGACCTCTATGATCAAACCCACCTCGATAACCATTAGGCCAACATACCTTTTTTTTTTTTAAGATGTTTATGGATTTTAATAATTCTAGAACTTCTTATTAATAAGTCTTTTTATATATCTAATATAACAATCTACTCCTCCAAGTCCGCTCCTCCATAAGTCGAACCCATGACCTTCCGAGAAAGGAAACGTCTTAACCATTGAACTACGCCTGCGGTTGGCTATTAATAAATATTTTAGTATTTTTATATTTGTTTAATTTATAAAAATATTTTAATAGTCACCGTATTTGTATCACGCATTTTTCAAATTTGCCATATTCGTACGCGTGAGTGCAGCCTTGCGCAATCGGTTAAGCGTTGTTCTCTTGGCCCTGAGGTTACGGGTTCGAGTCACGAAAGAGCCTCTTTAAAAGATCTGCGATATTACGACATCTTCCCTCATACCTCTCAAAAATAGGGGCCTTAACGCACCGGGTCTCGCTCCTTTACCCATATCCGTAGGCGTATATGTATGTTTGCAACATATTGTATAACACTTATTCAACCATTTTATAAGTTAAAATCTTTCTACAATATAATTTTTTTTATGAGCGACTAAAAAAATATATATATTTTTTAAAAAAATGTTTAAATAGCAATAATAATAACGTTGAGTACTTATTTTATAAACCCTAATTTAGTAAGAACAAATTTGAAAATCTAAAATGATTAGAATTAAGAGATAACAGATTAAAGGAGAAATTTTTGGGTGAAATTGGAACCTCCCACGACACAAACATTTAGGTATATGCTAATTAAATGATGATATTTGGCAAAATTCATGACTAAGCACAATACATGATATAAATTCATATAAAAATAAATATAAAGTTATTAATTAATTTTGATTAATGAATTATAAAAACAGAGTTATACATTTAAAATTAAATAAGACAACGTTAATCAAGTTAATTAAATTAAAAAGAGAAATAATTTTCCTTGTAACTTTCTCTCCCTGTAACTTTTATCTTCCCGACTATTAGAAAAAGCTAAATAGAATTGTTAGGGGAAACATTCAATTGTATTTGAAACTCTTATAAATGTAAAAAGAATAATTAAATCGCAGAGAAATCAATCAGATGTCACGGTTATTTTGAGTATCAAAAAGCAACAAAAAAACTAATGATTAGTTTGATTCTGTGATTTAATGGTTCAAGAATTGTTTTTTGTCCTCTGAAAGCACCACCTAATTACAGCTCAGACTTAACGAAGAACAAAAAACTAGTTGATAGTTGGACGCCCAAACACTCAATGCTTAAGAGAATCAAAAAATTCAGAGAGCTTATCAATTTTTAAAATTGAAAAACTAGGGTTCATGTAGATCTTTTGAATTGGGGATTTTTTTAGAAATCTGTGGTGAAGGAGTTGAGTGCACGACAAATAATCTCGAACTAATTAAAAAAAATGTATCAATTTTCTTTCCTTTTTTAAATTAGTTTATCATTTAAATAAATAAATGTTTGTGTTATGCTGAGTCATGAAAATTTTGCCAAATAACATCATTTAATTAATATGTCTAAATGTTCATATTGGTGGGAATATCATATCCAAAATTTATCAAGATTAAAGTAAATTAAGTAATAATTAAAAATATGAAAGGAGAAGGAGATTTTGTCCATACCTGAGTGAGTCTTGAGTCTGCTTCACGTCCGAAACAAAGTTTGAGATGCTGCAAGTTTTTGCAGTATTGACTTCACCGAAGTTAAAAAAAGGTCCTGTGTATTTTATGTACAGTAATTTCTCCATGGAAATACTGCCGCCCCAAGACTTCACCCAAAGAAAAGAATCAGGCAAAGCAATACCTATTTATTGAAGGCCCATATGTAGGCCCATTTAGAAGTGGGCTCATGGGAACGCAACTACTTACTGAGCTAACTACTCATCCTTCTTAGCTTACCAAAGCCAAAATATTCTGGTAATCGAAATAATAAATAAATAAATTATGTTATGTTATTGAGAAATTAAATTCTGAACAGAACGTGTACAGAGCAACAGAAATGTTTTTTTCTTGACCAGAAAATTATTATCTTATTACAGGTTTTGTAATTAAAAAAAAAAACAAATTGTTTTAATTTTTAATCCATTAAACTCTTTTTAAAAACTTGTTCTCACTCTCTCTCTCTCTCCCCTCACTCTCACACACACTCAGTCACACTCTCTCTGAACAACACTATTTCATTTGAGCTTCCCAAATCGCTAAACCCTAACATTCGCGAAAGCCTCCATTCCTCTCAGATCTGCAGCTCAATTACTATGTATCCATTTGCAACTACTGCTTCGTTCTTTGATTCATCAGCCTCCATTAACGCCTAATTCTAGATTACAACAACAATGTCCAACAATACAGCTCCCAAGTCCCACCCAAACCCGGACCCTGGCCTCCGGCACCGGATCCATCGCCATTGCCGCCTTCTACATGGGCTAAGCGTACTGGATTCCGCCCCAAGTTCTCCGGCGAGACCAATGCCAGCACCGATTCAGGTCAAATTGCTCTTCCTCCAACTGCTAGACCCAGAGTGCCCGACACCCAACCTGATCTCGAGGCTGCCCATCCGCGTCCGAACCGCCAGAGTGAGAAACCTGCTGCCGCCGTGGCAGTGACGGTGCCGGAGAAAGATCAGGCGGCGGTGGTGAAGAAGAGGAGGGAATCCGATGGTGGAGTGAAGAGCTGTGAATGGACAGGCTCCCGTGGTGGATGGTGCGCAGCAGCCGCAGCCGAGAAGGCCGGCTGCTGCTGAAGTGGTGGATGTATTGCCTCAAAGTTTGGATGATGATGGGTTTAATGGGAGACAGTCTCATATGAAGTATGAACTTAGAGACTCTCCTGGTCTGGGTAAGTTTTAAATTTTTTGTTATAGTATTTAATAATCAGATGCTCAAAAGCTGTTTTAAGTGGAGTTATAGTGTTTGGGTTGGAAATAGAATTCTGTCGTAATTGGGCTTTAGGTTGGTTTTTGTTGGAAAAATTTAGTTCCTTTTTATCTTGACAGTGTAAATTTCTTATGATAATCCAACATGTTGTCTCGTGTCATATGAACTTGTAGTTTACTTTTCAGATACTCTATTTCTTAATATGCGCTTCTTCTTGTTTTTAGGACATGCAATATTGGGATTTTTTACTGGATTTTTACAGGTTGATTAGTTTTGAAACTGCAGATTGGATGGTTGATTAGACATGAAAATTTAAAATTCTTTATGGATGTTAAATTTTCATTGGGAGAGGATAAAAGGCTATTATTATTATTATTATTATTATGGTTCTTTCTTTAATGATGATTTGTTTTGAGCTTTTTATTCGATTGTTTGTGACAATGACATTCCATAAAAGTATAATGATCATTTTAAAATGTGGGTTTTCTTTTTCACCTCAGTTCCCATTGGTGTGTATGGATTCCAGCATTATCTTTCAATGTTGGGTTCATTGGTTCTTGTTCCTCTCGTTATTGTTCCTGCGATGGGTGGCACTCAAGTGAGTAATTGTTGCTAACTTTCTTGTTTAGTTTATCTATGAAATCAATCAATATAGATGAAAATATAGTGCTGATTGGATTTAGTGGCTGTAGGATGATACTGCAATGGTGGTGTCAACGGTGCTCTTTGTGTCTGGTGTAACCACTCTACTGCATACATCTTGTGGTTCGAGGTTACCTTTGTGCAAGGTCCTTCATTTGTATACCTGGCTCCTGCATTGGCTATAATCAACTCCCCAGAGTTTCAGAGACTGAATGGAAATGTATGTTTTCTGTTTTGTAGCTGCTGTAGTTTTATTACACAAACCCATAATTGTCTTCATTTGAATTCCTGCCTAACTTCCCTTCATTGTTTTTTGTTCAAACCAACTTACTTCTGTCTCTGTTTTTGTCTTTTGTCGTCTTGGACTTGTTTCCATATCTTGGACTTGGAGATTGTTCATATTCATAAATGAAATTCTTACAGTGTACAAGGGAATGATGCAACATTCAGATCATATACTAGCATTCTCCTATTAACTAGAATGCTGACGTACTTTGCTAAAAGACTTACATCAGTATTCATCATTAATTTTCCATCATTTGCGATTAAAATCTCCATTTCATAAGAATACTCATTTTCAGAGATAAATACACTGCTTGTGGGATGTCTGAAACTGGTATATTCTCCTATGTTATTGCTATCATGTTATCAAGCTTGGATTTCCTTTAATGTTTCCAAAATCTTGTGCTTCCTTGCCTTGCATTCTGAAAACCAATCCGCAAGTGTCAATGCCTCAATGTTATTTAAAAAAAAAAAAAAGGGAGAAAGAAAACTACCGATCTAAGTTCATCAGTTTGCCATGAGGCTTTTTTAGAACCCATCTAAGTTCCACCATCAATTTAAGTTTCGAATTACTGCTTTAGGGTTTGTCGGTATTCAAATCTGCTAGCTTTGGTTTTCTGTAAAGCTGGTAGAAATGCATAGTTCGATAGGCCTACATCCAGCTTATTTTGTTTAGCGCTCAGTATTCTCTGAGGATGGCTGATAAGTCACTGTCTTCTACAGAACAATAATTTTTATTTATTTTTATATGCTTTACAATCCTCCTTTTCTGTTATTCATGTGCAGCCATTAATCATCAATAGCTTGAACTGAGCTGGTTTAACTCTGCATTTTTAATTTGTGAACCTTAGGTCCAGGCACTGACTAGTGACTTCTAAGTTGTATCTTTGTTGTTTAATCCCTCCTTTTCTCTTTGGGGCTTTTAAGCGAGCTCCTTCAAGTTCAGAGAATTAATTCTAGAATGTTAACAAAAATAGATTTGATAAATTGTGTTTTCCGATATGTCGGATAGTTACTGCCTTTGGTACTTTGTCAGGTAGGATTATTTTAATTTTCCCCGATCAGCTCGTAATTAGGGTACACAATCGCTCGAGTATTGTGCTTGTTTTTCATTTTCACGATTTGCATATATTTTAATCATTGTATCCCTGGCGATTTCTCAATGTTTTGGACTTTGGATGCAGTATTTATTTGAAAATGCCCTTGTATTACTGCAGAATTTCAAGCATATTATGAAGGAGCTACAGGGTGCTCTAATAATTTCTTCAGCCTTTCAAGCATTCATCGGATATAGTGGGTTGATGTCATTGTTTTTGAGGTATGGCACACTGTTGACCCCAACTAGTATCGTCTAAGGTTGTTGTGTGGACGAATAAATCAAATTGTAAAATGTTATGCATCATCATCATACAGTTTTCGCATTTTTAGATTTTATGCTGAGTCATAATGTTGCTTTTTGGATTGGCTTTTCTCAACAATTACCAAGTTGAGTGGTATATCCTTTAATGCCTTGTAACTAAAATTCATCATACCAAGTTGATGGGCCTGGCTATTTGGAGCTTTACTTTGTGTTTATGAAATATGAAAGCAACTCTGACCAGGCCAGTTCAAAATTTGTTCTCTCTAGTTTACGTAAGGGCTGTGTATTCTTTATGCTGTAGTGTACTTGCTCAATATGGTTCAACATATGTACTTGATCTTTTGTCAATTTTAGACTGATGAGATGCTTCCTGAAATCAGTATCATGCTATGATCTGACTATACCAGTACTCAATTACTGAACTTCCTTTATTTTCCTTTCCACTTAGGTTGATTAATCCAGTGGTTGTAGCCCCGACTATTGCTGCTGTTGGACTTTCTTTTTATAGTTACGGATTCCCACTTGCTGGTACTTGTCTAGAAATTGGCGCTGTGCAGATTTTCCTGGTTATTATCTTTTCTCTAGTAAGTTTCCTTGTTCTACTCTCAAAATTGCTTGAAATTACCTTCATTTGTTTCTGTGATGTTTTCTTTGTAATTGCTTTTAACCATTTTGTGAATGTTTTTTACTATCTGCAGTATCTCACGTAAGATATCTGTTTTTGGTCAATCTGATATTTTTTAATTTATGCGGTAAGTTTTTTTAAATAGCAGAATCATTTTTTTTTAAGTTGTCATGTAGTTTTTTCTGATGTGCTTTGTTTTTATCAGGTTCCTTTGGGACTCGCAGATCACATGGGCTGCTGCTTTTCTTATGACCGAAGCAGGAACTTATAGCTATAAAGGTTGTGACATTAATGTGCCAACATCAAATATGATATCTGATCACTGTAGAAAGCATATTTCCAGATGAAGCATTGTCGAGTTGACACTTCTCATGTATTGAATTCGGTACCGTGGTTTAGATTTCCTTATCCATTGCAATGGGGAACTCCTATCTTCAGCTGGAAAATGGCTATTGTCATAGTGTGGTATCCATTATCGCATCAGTTGATTCGGTTAGCTTCCTGTCATTATAATTCGGACTCCTCTTTTTGGCGTTGACAAATACTACTGATTACTTTCATATTTCTGCAAAGAGCGGGGGTTATTTAAGGTGATTTCTGTCTTGCCAATTCACTGACTTTAAGCTGGGTGGTTAAAATGTTCTCAGTACATCATTGTTCATTTACTTTCACATATTTTTTTTTTCAGTTAATGTGGATGTGTTCAAGGATTAGTAATTGGTTGGAATTAGATCCCTAGTGACTTGAGCAATATATAAATGTGAAAATGTGGTTAGACACCCTTTGGCATCTGATTCACAGAAACTACTTTTCTTTTTTCCCTAAATGCATTTATTTGTCCAACCGCTATATGATTTACCATTATGATGAATGTTTCTCATGTTTTCTCAATCTGATCCTCTCAGGTTGGATCCTACCATGCATCATCCTTATTAGTGGCATCCAGACCTCCAACACCAGGTGTTGTCAGTCGAGGGATTGGTCTTGAAGGTCTTTCTAGTGTCTTGGCTGCTTTGTGGGGTACGGGAACTGGCTCCACTACTCTAACTGAAAATGTACACACCATTGCCGTCACAAAAATGGGAAGCCGCCGAGCAGTTGAAGTTGGTGCCTGCGTCTTGATAGTTTTATCTCTCATTGGTAAGCTCTGATGATTTTATTTGGCAGCATTCAGTTATGACTTATTAGCGTATAACATCTAAATTACTACTTAATCTTTCAATCAACATTTGCCCAAAAGAAATTGTTCTGTTTGTCATTTCCACAAACCATCTTGAGCAAGTTTGAGACGTTTAGGAAGGGCATCAATTGATTTGTTTTGCTAACTAGTCATCAACAACAAAGAATAGCTAATGAAAGATAGAAACATTCTGGTTTCTTGTGTTCAAATATTTTGTAGAAAATTGTGCATCATATTCTTTTCACATGCAGGGTAAAGTTGGTGGGTTTATTGCTTCGATTCCTCAAGTTATGATTGCTGCTCTCCTTTGTTTACATGTGGGCAATGCTTACTGCATTAGGACTCTCAAATCTACGATATAGCGAGGGCTGGGAGCTCTTGGAATATTATTTCATTGTTGGCTTGTCTTTGTTTCTTCTCTCCTATCAGCTACCTGCCTCATTTTCAACAATATGGCATCTCTCCCAATACCAATGTGTCTGTTCCGAGCTGTTTTCTCAGCCATACATTGTGGCTTTCACAGTGGGCCCTTCCGCGGCAACCTTGGAGGGGTATGTCTCTTCTCTGGAACTTGGCTTCTAATATTTGGAGATTTTAAAACACAAGGACTACCTTTTGGATTTTTGGCAGAACACATGATCAGTTGTTGTATTATCAATTTACATTGTAATGTTTGTTTTCTTTATATACAGCTGAACTACGTGGATGAAACACATTTACACAATGAACATGATAATTGCATTCCTTGTGGCTGTTGTACTGGACAACACAGTACCTGGAAGTAGGCAAGAGCGTGGAGTTTATGGGTTGGTCTGACGGGAGATGGCAAGGACAGAACCTGCTGTTGCCAAAGACTACGAGCTGCCTTCTAGAGTTGGTCGAGCTTTTCAGATGGGTCAAGTGGGTTGTATTTGAAACAGAACTAACTTTGAGCTTTCTCCAGCGATGCTTCTTTCTCAGTAAGTCCCTCTAGTCATAACACTCAGAAAGATCGATCATCTTTGCTGCCACGTGGGGACTCGATGAGTAGGTTTTGTTAGAGATGAGTTATTAATTAGTGTAAATTATGGGAGGGATCCATAGGATTCCCTTTGTTGTTCGTTTTAAGATGTCGACTGTATGTAGTGACTACTTGTTCTTACTCCAAGACTCCAACTCTTTGATATGTATATCTTTATTCCATTCTTTGGTGTACTTTTCCGTGAGGCGATGGTTAGTTTATTTGGTCAATTTTGTAATGTAAATAATAAAATTCCTTGATGCCTCTCTGTCTTACTTTGTAGTTCATATCCGAATTTGAGGCTACCGGATTATCTCCATGATACCCCAGAATTAAATACCAATGCTGTTATTCTGTGAAAAAGTGTCATTGGAATGGGCTTGTTGACTACTGAAAATGGTGATGAAATGTCGACTTCATTAGCAGTCACGTGTTTTTCCTCATTCGCTATTCAAATCTTTGTACCTATTAATTGAAAAGCCTTTCCATAAGCT
>JANIEQ010001890.1:0-11545 GCA_024708375.1 Oxalis stricta
GCCCGTTTGAATATGGAAAAAAAATACATGCTCATTTTAATTAGGAATAGAAAAAATAATATAATGAATTTTAATTGTCATAAATTGTTTAATAAGAAAATTAAAATATATATATAGTGTATTATAATTTTATTAGGAATAAGTTTTTAAATAATAGATAGGAAATTGATTAGGAATAAAATTATTATATTAAAGAAAAATTGATAAAAATTTATTAGGAATCATTATGTTTTTATTGTGTTTTTATTTTCTAATTAAAATAGGAAAAAAATAATATCATTGACTTAAAATTGTAACTTAAAACCTAATTAAACTCAAATTTTAAAATACATGTGTCAAATTACTATTTATCAATAAATCGTCATGCGTCGAATTTTGATTTGACAATAAAATTTGCAATTGAATTTACAATTGAAAAAGTCTCGCTATTGTCTATAAGATTTTGACGCCATCCTATAATAAAACGATCTATAATCAAAAGATCGAAAAGATAATTATTTCAATATAATTTTGTTGATTATACAATAATAGAATGTTATTATAGTGCGAAAAAAATCGATCATAATAAAACAAAATAAAGCTTCTCCTAATTAAAAAAAAAAACCCCATCGATCACAATAAAAATAAAATAAAAATTCTATTAATTAATTAAATAATTAGTAGTTGTATTGATGAGGAAAAAAACCCTATCAAAGCTTCGTTTTGAAAAAAAAAACAAAGCTAGCTTAGCAAAAGAAAATCGTATGGAAAATTTTTGTTCTTATGGGTGTGAATTTAGTATGGTGCATATAGCTATATATATATATATATATATACTTGTAAAGCATAGATAAAAGAGAATAAGAATCTTATATGATTAGGAATAAGTAATTGGTATATGATTAGGAATTAGTAATTAGTAGAATTTTATTAGGAATCATTATTTTATTGTGTTTTGATTTCTTAATTAGAATAGGAAAAAAATAATATTGACTTAAAATTATAACTTGATTCCTAATTAAACTTAAAAACTTGATTCCTAATTAAAACGTCATGTGTCGGATGTTGATTTGACAATAAAATTTGCAATTGAATTACAATTGAAACAAATTGAAAAAATTCTCTCTATTATATATAAAATAATTAGAAGGAATTAAAAAAACAAAAACTATATATATAACTATAAGTACGTATTTTTCTCTTTCGATCGTGTAATTAAATCATATAGAACTAGAATAATCTTATACATTTGCATACAAAAACGTTTCGTAACATTCGTGAAGATCGATGGATGTTCTAAAAGGCTTAAAGTAGGCAGCAAAATTGCGTTGTAATATACTTACTTTACTTATTATATATAGGGCCAATTTAGATTTATGGCTAGTTAGTTAGTTTGGGGCCATTCTGGTTCCCTAAATCATCGATTTCGCTTCTTTATTTGAGACCGATATAAACTCGACCTTCATGATATAGAATAGTGTATATATCAAAATTTTGACGATAAAATAAGGAAATGACATGTAAATATGGATGGGTCAAATTTCGATCAATAAGTCAAATATTGTTTGAAGGATTAAATAAAATAAAGTTAAAAATTGAGGATCAACTTGAATGAAAGGCTGAAGTTTGAATTTGATTGCAAGCCGGTTAATATAACTTTGCAATTGAAGATGGAGTTGAATGAAAGGTTACTTAGTTGATCAAGGCTTCAAGAGATCAAAGACGTTAAGAAATCAAGTATTGGAACCGAAATTAATATCTATTATCTACAAGTATAAACGCTTAGTGATGTCATGTGTGCATGCGTTATATTGTACAATATGATCAGTGGAGGATGAACCATATACAATGTATTCTTTTGTCCTTCGTACAAAGTTTTGCCCTCATTGGATTTTTCTTAGCAAGGTTTTAATGAGGCAATCGCTTTTTTATGTGTAATATAAAATTATGAACTCTCCTACTTCCACCAAATTTTTTTCCCGAAGGGATTTACTAAGTGATGGCCGATGCGATAGACGCATCATTATGAGAATATGAATGAGGGGGAACATACACTTCGCGTTCTTTTCTCTTGATCATGGTTTTTCCCATCGGGTTTTCGTACAAGGTGTTTAATGCGATAACTTGAAATATGTATGCTAGATAATGGCGCACTCTTTTTTTCTTCGGTCGAGATTTTGTCCTATTAGGTTTTTCTCGACAAGATTTTAACGAGGGAACATTTATACATAAATGTGTGCATATGATATTTCCATTCGATTGAGATTTTGTCCCGTTGGATTTTTCTCGACGATTATTTATGAGGCATCATTTATGATGCAATTTAGACTATTCATCAAGTGTTCCATTGGGTTTTTCTTGATGATGCTTTTTCGTTTTTCATCAGATTTTCTCTAGAAGAGTTTTACCGATAATTGATGATATTTTATTGGGTTTTCTCCTGAGAGATTTACCGACAATTGAAGAAGCTTTTCTTATTCCATCGGATTTTTCCGGAAGAATTTTATCGATGAAATTTCTAATAAGGTCTCATATAAAATATATGATATATACTTAATCATGTATTCATTAGTCCGTCGGATTTTTCTCTTGAATATTTTTATCGACGTGACATGTAATTTATAAATAGACATCCAAAGAGGAGTGTTATAAATACACGTGATCCACGTGTTGTGGATGTCTATCTCTGTTGATTAAGCGACCCACTTGTAGATATAAAAGATTCCTTAATTATTATAAGATGTGTGTAAAAATATAAGAAAAATAAGTTAGAAACAAGGCCGTATGGCTTTCTATCAAAATCTTTGAGTACGCTATAGTCTTAGTGTTTGAATGGGAGAGGTGGAGCTAGAATACGGATTTCGGGTTCTAGAACGGGAATTTGCTAATTGTAATTAAGAAGTTCGTGTTGCGGCATACAAAATCGCACTATGAAAACCCGATTTTGGTATAAAAAATGATAAAAAAAATGAAGTTCGCACTCTCAAAACGCGATTTTATATAAAAAAATTATAAAAAAAATGAAGTTCGCTTTCGAAAACGCGATTTTATATAAAAAATTAAAAAAAAATGAAGTTCTTGTTCGTAGAACACGTTTGTAATTAAAATTAAAATAATCGTGTTCTCGGCACACGATCTTGCTATATTTCATGTGTACTATTAATAAAATTAAGGAAACACACGTGTTGTGACATTGACAGGAAAAGAAAATTGATGCATGACCACCATCCAATGATTTTAAATTAGTTTTTATAAAATAAACCATTGAAGGTTGAACACACCCATTAATTTTATTTAGGATCTACAATTAAGATTGATTCTATTCTCACTACATATTAAAATAATTTAAAAGTTGCACACCCTGATCACAGAAGTATCCCAAAAAAAAACTATACAAACATGCAATGTTTTTGGTCAGATATTAAACCTCTCCTAATTGCTAAACGACATAAATGGCATATCCATCTACTTCTATTTTAAAAACCTCTTATGACAGAAATTGAAAATGCAATCACTCTATTGAATGTGTTCCTCGATTTGTGATAATGATGCAAGATCGGGATCCCCATTCACCGAGTTTGTCATTCCAAAGCATATTCGGGTTCCAAGATCACGATTTTCTTTTTATCTCAACTTCTATCTCAATAAAATTCACATAATCCACCCGACCCGGTAGAGACACTTGGCAAAAATGAACAAAATCGTGTTCCAAGATCACGAGCATGCTGCATCGAGTTCCTAGTTCTCGAGGATGCATTCTAGGTCAACGCTCCATCAAGTTCGTGTTTTAGGTAGCCGAACTTGTTTCCATCGTTTTAATCACAATCATATGGAAATCATGACACAATTAATGATAAAATTCGTGAACCGAAAACACGATTTTGCCTAATTAAGAGACTAATCCACAGATTTACAGTGAAGTTCGAGTTCTCGGTGCTCGATCTCACTATTTTCGTCCACATACACTCAACATATTACATATTCTGTCCAGGTTTCAAAATATGTCATCAATTATGTAATTAATTCCGAAATGTTTCCATCTCTTGTCTCTTTTATTATAAATTTGTATAACAATTTTAGGTATATGATGTATATAAATGTTACCTTTTGACCTTACTATTAAGTTTTTTTAATAAAAATAAAGTGAAGAATATATTTCCTCCATAAATATGAACGTTATCACATGAATGTAAGCCGATATAACCCATTTCTTTCATATATTTTCTTTTCTCTATATATATATTAACATCATCTCAAATTTTCTTATGCATTCGTAATTATGAAATAACAATCTTATCTTCATTAAAATTCTAACTTCATAAAATTCTTTTTTTAAGCTCTACACTATGGATCCGCATTTCATAATAAATATTTTTGAAATCCATGTTCCGTAAATCTAAATTCAAAAAATCCTAAATTTCAAATTTTTTAATACCACCAAAACCCACAATTTTATCCAAATTCCCAAATGTTTCCGAAATCACAATTTTCCAAAAATTCAGCAAGCTTGTCCCCAAAGCACAATTTTCACAAAATTCACAAATTCCATATTCTACATTTATTCCAATGCCTAGAGAAATGCATAATGTTCCCTAGCCACAATCTTTCTTTCTTGATTATGGACCTCGAGAGTTATTTGTTTCTGGTCGCCATCCTTTTACCGATAATTAGTATTTCGTATTTTTTCGAATTTCATTTTTTCATTATCGGCTGTCAAGGTCGAAGCTATGATATCTAATTTTTCCTAAATAGTTTTTTATTCAAAAGAAAAAAGTAATCTTATGTTGTGATTTTTTTTAATTTAAAAGGTCCATTCAAAGTGTACAATGACAAAAAAAATATTTTTTCCCCCATTCTATTTCTATTAAGTTAATAAGTTAAAAAAATAAAATTAATTATAATATCTTTGCATTGGTGAGAACCATTTGAAACACTACATTATCCTAATAATCCATACCAGTCCGGCCATAGTTCGAGAGGTTCTAGGATGGAAACACCAAATTCCCGAACTTGAATCGGAATCTCATCTTCCTTATTTTTCTCAATCGATCTTCTATCTAGGAGGGTTAGATACTAATTTCTTATCGTTGATGACGACACTGAGGTTGAAGTTCCTAAAGGGTGGGAAGCTACAAAGACAAAAGTGAGATGGACTACTTAGCCGAGGATATTCTATTGGTTAGTGTCGAGCTTAACACCTTAAAGGATCCGATCGTCACTGTAGACCAAACAAGGAGGAATCAATCGCAGGCTATCTCAAATTATTTCAACAACTATATTATCTATATTGGTGGTCATGAGAAGGATAGAACGCAATGTAAGGATCACTCGGGTAAGGGGAAACACATTGGTCTCGTATTTCAATGGTTGATACAAGCGTGTAGATGGTGTGAAGAAAAGTGGGGAAAGTGATGAGATCGTCATGAAAAATACAATGGCCTTCTTTAAAAAAGAGAAAAAGAAACAGATTTCACCCTAGAACACCAGTGGAAAAAGGTGAAAGATGAGGAAAAGGTAATGCAATTACATAGAGAAGAAATCATCAAAAATGGACCAAAATTTCGAAGTCGAGGCATATACATCATCATCTAATCCAGAAAATAATTTAAGTGGCTTGAATAGGGCCTCGTCCCATTGGTCAAAAGGTATCAAAGAGGAAGGCAAAAGGCAAACAACCTAATGAATGATCCTATATCCGAGGAATTGGTAAATTTAGAATCAAAAAAGTTCTTCCTCTATAGAGATTAGCGACAGCCACAACGGCACAAGCCGAAGCAACAAAGGCACAAGCCGATGCAACAAAATACACTAAGACAATGGAAATCCTATAAATGGACACTTCCGGAATGACGAGATTCATAGAGGCAGAATGATGAAGAATTGTGCACCCACATGAAACGATAATTTCTCGACTAAGATTTTATGTATAATATAATTTTTAATATAAATGTTGGATGTTTTTTCAATAATTTTAAGTATTCGTTGAATGTATTTTGAATCTTTATTTCTCGTTTAATTTGTATTTTTAATATTAGTGGTTGTTGGATGTAACTTTAACTCGAATAAAATTAAATTTTAAATATGTTTTAATTTGAATGTTGTCCTTATCAAAATAATCGTTACGAATATGAACGTTGTAGATGTAGCCGTTTGAAATACGACCATTTTAAAAGTAGTTATTGAAATATGATCATTGTAAAGATAGTCGATGGAAATATAACTATTATGATTGTAGTAGTTGACCTAATTGTGTATTAAAAAAAGGACACAAACATGCTATCATTCACCACTCATACATAAAAAATTATACTCTCTCTCAAATCTCTTTCATATTTCCCACTACTAAAGTACTCTCTCAACTTTAGAATATTGATAAACAATGTCTTCGGATTTTGATCCATATGAAGGTATGAACATTATTGATATTATTAGAGAAGAATTAGGCAATGAATTTAGTCGTGAAGTAAGAAGATACGTTCGACAACGAAAGTAGAGCAACGAGCTAGTAGCTCATGGAAATAGTTCACACCGAACGAGCTTACATAAGAGAAATCGAGATGATGGAGAGGCTTGTCTATTATAGGATTACTTCTCGAAGATCCAGTTTATATTGATTATCGGTCATCGAAGGTTCCGAATGAAAAAGCATTCATTTCTTTGCATAGTGAGCGAATTGGAACATCGATGCTCTTATTTACAAAGAAAACTTGATGCTATCGATAGAGACGCTATCTCGCTATTCAAAAGTGCATTGTTGCTATCTTATTTGTTCACATACAACTTGCAAGGACAAACACGTCGATGTTGCTTTCGAGGTAAACGATAGACATTGTAATCTTCGATACTATGTAGCTAATGGTATTTATCCTAATCTTGTCATTTTTTCGAGAAAACGTATACTTTCGTCCTTCACGTTTCAACTCGTGACACTTTTTCGTCCCTCATGTTTCCTCTGGTTAGCGACCATACATACCCCTCTGCCGTTAATTTTGCTCATGTGTCACCTAGTGGTGCCTAGTTAGCTAACGGGCCAATATATTTGTGACACGTGTCATCTGACTCATCAAAACTTTTGACACGTCATTAAAAATCCACATTTTCTTTGCAAAATATTGTGACGTGGCAAAAATATTCGTGATGTGTCACTCAACACGTATAGCAATTATATGAGTCTCTTTAGATGACTAGTGGATGAGTTGGCACCACGGCATAGGTGCCACGCAGATAAAGGATTAATTGGCCCGGAGAGAGGTATTTTTATTGCTAGTGGAAAAACGTGAAGATTTTTTTTAGGCTAATGAAAAAATATGATGAATTAAAAAAATATTGGCGTATAAAACGCGAGAAACGAAAATATATGTTTTATCTTTTTTTTTTTTCTTTACAAAAAATATATGGAAAATGACAAATAAATTAAATAATTAAAGACAAAAATAATATAAATATAACATGTTAAGTTTGAGAGGTTATATAAAAAGCCATGCTACATAATAATACAATAAATTTGAGAACAACTTACATGCTATTATTCTTACTCGTTCATTATCTTCAATTGTTATTTTCACTCTCTTTCTTATTTTATTACAATTTTTGTTTTTTTAATGACATGGAAGCAAGAACTGTCATTCTTTAGTTTTGCAACCGTGGTACTTGTTCCGAATTCTATATCACTTATTAACATGTTTAATTTTATTCTATTTGTAATTACTCAGACGATTGAATTAATAAAATCCACTACATTTCTGATTAGATTCACTTTTTTTTAAGAGAAACAATACTAATACAATATTTGGATAAAAAATTATTTTATATATAATAGAGATTTTAATTTTAAATTTGTTCCAATTGTAAATTCAATTGCAAATTTTATTGTTAAATCAACATTCGACACATGGCGTTTTATTAACGAATGGTAATTTGACACATATATTTTAAAACTTTGAGTTTAATTAGGTTTCAATTTACAATTTTAAGTCAATGATATTATTTCTTTTTTCCTATTCTAATTAGAAAATCAAAACACAATAATAAAATAATGATTCCTAATAAAATTCTACCAATTACTTATTCCTAATCATATGAGATTTCTATTCTCTTTTCTCTTACGAACAAAAATTTTCGGTACGATTTTCTCTTGCTAAGCTAGCTTTGTTTTATTTAAAAAAAAATTTCGGTAAGAGTTTTTTTCTCATCAGTACTAATTAATTATACCCTAAATTGTTTGTCGTTTTGGTCATATGCACTATCGTCTCCAGATTTTTTTCCCACCATAATAACATTCTATTGTTGTGTAATCAACAAAATTATATTGTCATAATTATCTTTTCCATCTTTTGATTATAGATCGTTTTATTGTAGGATGGCGTCAAAATATTCTCAACTCGACGATGTTTGTCCCGGACGTATTGATTGGAAGATTAAGACCTCGCGTCTTAAATCTTTGGATTGTACCAAGTTTCTATAACCGTATAGCAGATTGAAGTATAGAGATGATTTTGTTCGATGAAAAGGTTTTATTTTATCCTTAGAATATTTATGATGTACAATTCTTAGAAGTTTTTTTTAATGTATCTAATAAATTTATATGTTCTATATTTTTTATTGTGTGTGTAGCATGGCCGCATTCAAACAACAATTAAAAATGATCTTCTTGCAAAATATAGACAACAAATAAGTGAAGGAGAAGTATATAGCTTTCAAAATTTGTTGGTCACTGAATCTACCAACAAATTTAAAACTATTAGAAATCAATACAAATTGACCTTTTTGACAAGTACTATAGTTGAAAAGATTTTGGATGAAGGGATCTCAAAATTTGCTTTTAATTTTGTGAGCTTTGATTCAATTTTGAACAAGGAGAATGAATCGTTTATGATTGGTAAGTTTACTTTTTTAACTTTTATATTTAGGTTTTTTTTTTTTTCTTATAATCGTATAAATCTCTTAAAAATACAGATGTTATTGGGCATGTCGTGGAGAATGAAAAAATAAGGGAAATAGTCAAGCCAAACAAGACAATGAAATTGCTTAACTTTGTTCTTGAGGATTTGGAGTAAGTTGGAGTTCCCTTATTTATCACCCGTATTTTTCACATAGAAAATTATTTTTTTCCATCTAGACTTCGAAGACGAGAAGAAGAAGAAGACGTCGACGCGAATTTGGAGGTATAAACACTATCAATTGAAGCGCTTTTTCATTCTTTTGCGATCTCGAGGGTCACAAACTGCAGTGGGCTTAAGATGTTGATCCGTGATGAGGAGGGAGCCGTGACGTGAAATACCGTGAATGTGGTATTCGGAGAAGTATTCAGGAATTTGAGATGAGCCGTGCTCATTTAGATAGTTTTATTTACGTCTTTTCATTTTAAAATTTGGATAGATTTATGCTCATTTGGATAGTTTTACTTAAACCTTCGTTTTCGTATTTATATTTTGATGATTATCGAACTTTTAAAATATAAATTATGATATGATGATTATATATAATATCTATTTAAATAATTTTAAAAGAGAAATACACCTCTTCTACTCCTGTTAGTAAAGGACAATGGCTACTCTTTCTCATCTAATTCAAACCACGTATAAACATTGATATGTATGAAAATTGATGAGCGTATTTTTTTAAGAAAAAAACGACCTTTTTGTAGCAGAGAGTAAAGTACTATGCTTACTCATTTTAGATCAATAGATCTCTACTAATTTAGAGTGACCTGACAATTGTAACTGACCTAGTAAAAAAGTACCGTACTCTTATCATTTAATCGTATCTAGTAAAGAAGTGTCTGTCTGGTACCTTTTTTTTTTTTTTTGGCATTTTCAGAGACTTTAAAAAGAAAATAACAGTTAGATTGTCAGTAGTAATAAAACAATGTACCGTTCAACCTGCAATCTATTTTAGAGTTTAAGGCTTTTTAAGGAAATTCACTGACATATTCACACTGGTCTGTTCAGGTAATTGTTAACAACAGTGACAATTTAAGGTTTTCCTGTTCTGTGTCTGCGGCTTCAAAATTTACAGTCCCACAAATAGTATAGAGTTAATGAAAATATAACATATATATATAACATAAAAGGAATACTTTCATGCATGCATACATATATATACTGATATATAACCAAAATGTGTTTAGAATAAAGCCAAAATAATTTCTCAAAAATAAAAAATCAAAGAAGATGATTTAAGCCAAAATATATATATCATACTATCCCATTTGCTAATATATATTTTTTATTTTAATTTTTTTAAATACATTAAAAAATATATATATATTCATTAATATCAATAAATTCATCTTTTCGATATACGAAAAAAAGCTAAAAACATGACGTACGGAGGGAATATCACGCGTACTATCATGCATGACAGGATGCCTTTTTAATTTCTAAAATAGACAGCGAATTTAAAATGGCAACGAAGATGATTTTTAAGGTTCAACATGTTCATGTTTTACAGACTCACGAATTCGAAATTCCCAAACACAAAGAAAACACAACAATTGTTAAAGATCTTTGCACAAACAAACCCACTGATTGATCTAGCATGCTTAACAAATCAACAAAGTCGTAGGCAAACAGTATATTTTAATATTCAGACATCCCTGGATTATGAAGTTTTCATACTAAAGAATTTAAAAGAATGTTTTTCTCACTCGCACGCATTATTAAAGGCAACCCAAAATTTCCAAGAGTATATTAATTAATTACTCCCTCAAAACAAAGGTATAATGATAATTAATATATTCATTAATCAAAATATATGATATTGTAATTTTTATGTTAATCCATATAAACATGTATCTAATAAAAATTAGCAATTAAATACATAAATATATGAATTAAATCTAAAACATAAGAATAAAAATTCCAAACTCCAGCTACAAAATTCTTGCAAACAACAGATTTAGCAAACTATTGCTAAATACCTAGTTCAATAGAGAAAAGAAAAACCACATCATTGACATCATCTTCTTCTCTCTAGCTTAAGATTACATGTTGTTTAACAACAACATCCCATCATAATAATACCTCTCTTAGGAAGCTCCGGGAACAGCTGTAGCAGCTAGCATATAATACATGGTCGAGTCGGGTCCTGACTGGGTGACATCATGTATCCGCGTACCCGCCACCATATCCAGGTTGCCTTCCATAGTATCCTCCATTCCACACGGGTTATTTTAGATCTCCTCCACTCGCAAATCCAATATTTAAAGAAAAAACAATTTTCATTAGGCAAAATAAAATAATAATAATAATAGTAATAAAAAGATGTAAAGCAATTAAAATTAACATTATGAAAATCTGTAAAAAGGGTTGGATGTCAATGTGATCATTCTTCTCTACTTTTGTGGATATATATAACAGCTATATTATCCAAGGACAGCAGTGAGCTTGAAACCAAAAGAGAAAATAGTAATAAAACTAAACAATATAAGTAAACGAGTAACGCCATTCTCTGTTTCTTTTTTCTCTTGATGCTTCCGTAGAATTAAAAAGGAGAACAATTCCAATAAACAGAAATTTTTAAAAAATCAATAAATTTTACCTGTTTGTTGGCTTGATTATGGCCC
>JANIEQ010001892.1:0-11538 GCA_024708375.1 Oxalis stricta
AAAAATCTAATAACAAATTTTCACATTAGCTATTCAACCTCTAATGCTCATGTCATTAATAATAGTGCTTGTTGTTTATCTTTTCTAGATTATAAATCCCTATCTCCTTCTTACATGTCATATGTCGCTAAACACTTCCATCGTTTTTGAGCCTCAGTCATATGAATCAGTGCATGTATCTTTTGTATGAGGCGTATTGATAAAAAAGAGATTAATGCATTGCAAGATAATGGTATACGAGAGATTACTACTTTATCAAAAAATAAAAAGAAAATTATGTGTAAACGGATTTTCAAGTTAGTTGTTATACATAGAGGTATACAGATTGATTCTTTGACACATTTCCTTCGTTGCTAAAATTACTACTATTTATTTACTTCTGCCAGACGGTGCTCATAATAATCGACATCTCACACAATTAGATGTGAATAAATAATTTTCTACATGATGATGAACAAGAGAAAGTCTATGTGTCAATTCCTCAATATTTTGATACACGAAAATGGAGCGTGTGCGAGAGACCGACACACACATACATTTGGGTAGAGCCCATACCCACTACCAACTTTTTTTAAAAAAATAAAATAAAAAAATCAGAAAGTTAAAAAAAAAAGATTAGTTATATAGCACAATGTTACTTAATTTTGCGGTTCGTTGCGGTGACGCGGTACGAGATTTGGGTACAGCGGTACATGACCTATAGGATTAGTGATACGTTAAAGTATCGGGAATGATTACGTTTTTTCGATACGTAATTCGTTAAAAATGGGTACATAATTCGTTTACGAGGAATATGTATATCAAGTATACTAATTATTAAACTATTATGGAATTTAATATGTTTTTTTATCACAAGTGCCCAAATCGGATAATTATACTTTTCTTTTTAAAAAAACACACAAGTAGAAAATGTGGAGGCAAACCCACATCGGGGCGATTCTGGGGAATGTATACATGTGATTTGTATAAATCCTCATATAGCAATGGTTGAAACCAATATATGCTTGATGGGCTTTTAATAATGTTAAGGCCCTTTAGTAGATTTTTTCTCGTTTGGTTCATGATATTTGGTTTGTCTAATACTCCGAACCGGTCGCGAATCGTATCCGAATTGATTCGACCGAATTGAAACGGAGTTCGTAGGGGTTAGACCTAATTAAGTAATACTGGTAAAGCATTTCCGTTTTAAGAACTTTAGAAGCCCAAATAGTCAAAACTAAAATAGCGTAGAGACCATTATGTCATTATATAATTTTAATTAATGAGACATAATAAAACATAAAAAGAAACACTACTTTAGCGTGTTGGAGACTTTCACTAGCTTTAGCATTAGCAAACACAATAGATGACACCATTGACAATAACATCATATAAGTTCGTCTCTCCGCCCTCAAGTATCCAATTCTAATATTGTAAGTTGTGATTTAAATGTACAATAGGAAACTCTTTAAATTAATACTCGGTAAATTAATAAACTCTCTAAAATAATAAATTTGTCCGGTCCCGACTTGGACCAATGGAAAAAATTGAAAAATTCGATAAAATAATAAGATAATAATTTTTCGGGAGATCCCTTTATAATTTTTGGTCCCAAGAAAATCATAAATTAATAATTCATAAAAACTGAAAAAAAATATTACACTTTATTGAAATATGATTCAATAGTTGTCTGTTTTCCTTTAAAGTTCAAGTCTATTTGGAGCTCATCTCTAACTTTTCTTATTGCATCCAATAGCTCGGGTGTTGCATTTTTGTATTGTATCATAAAGTTGTGAAGAGTGTTCGACGCCATAAGTGCTTCCTTTCGCGTAACGGGCTCCAAAGACACCGTATCATCTTCGCCGTCATCCTCGCATTGTTCTCAATGATAGTACTCACAATATCTTCTAAACTGCGAACCTCCGAACATGCTTCATTTTCACTGGGTAGTTCATTAGATTGTCGATATCCATCTTATTACGATAGCCACATTGATTGATCATAATCTCGAGGTCTTGAGTTTCTTTATCAAAAGTGGATTCATCCAAATTTCTTGCAACGTCACTAGCTGAACGTAATTCTAAGAGGCATAGACTAATTTGCCTTTTTGTTTGGTATGTACGGTATAATTATTTAGTTTATACGGAAATATGAATTACGTTGAATTGGTTAAAAACTCTTTAAATTAATAATTATTAATTTATCGATAAATTAATAACTCTCTAAATTAATAAATTTCTCTCTGTCCCGACATTATTAATTTATAGAGTTTTTACTGTATTTGGTGTTTTTAATTCCGAGGATTATATGATACTTGGACAAAAGTGTCACAAATTTTCACTTGTAGCTTCCATTTCAAACCATATATTAATTCATAGATGAACTAAACTAATAAGTAATATTCCCCTCACAATCGTAAGGCACCTAAGAATCTATCACAATTATCTATCTTAATTGAACAATTTTAATGTTGAATATTGAAATATCTTGAGATGTGGTTTTGTTATTTCACTACATTTATTTGTGAAGCTGTATTGTTGTGGAGAATGTTTGATGTGGATTAAATAAAGAGATAAATCCATTTTATTTAATTTGTTTCTTATCTATTTCTTTTGGTCTAGTAGGCTCTAATTATTTATCAAGTATAGTCATCCATATTATGCAAATTTAGATTGTTGTTGACATAATTTTAGATATGTATTCATGGAATCGATGGTGAGCTCTGAGGGGTGGTGGTCTATCGATGAGTTTAATATTTGTTCTCAAATTTTCAGTTTATTTATTTTATTATTTTACTATTTTATTTAATAGATTGAATTAGCATATAATTCATGAATATATATATATATATACTTGATAGATGTCGAAGTCGAAGGAAATGAAAATGGATGGATTCTTGGAAAGAAAGGCCGTAGAAATATCAAGTTCAACCAAGCAACCAACTTCTAGTAAAGACCATGTTTATTTCGTTACTAATGGAAATCCTAATAAAGTATGAAGAGTTGAGATCATCACATAATTTTGATATGAATTTGTTGGAGCGTGATTCGGGTTTAAGGCCACAAATATGGCACTATGCTATAAATTTGATAAGACAAAATTCATAGGACTTATATCAAAGTTGGTCCATATTAATTTAAACTTATAAATGATCCAAAATCAGGTGAAAAAACATCGAAGGAGCTTTCAAGGGTGGTTTAAGGAATTTCCATCATGGTTGGAATATTTTCCGAGCTAAAAAATGCATCATTTTGTCTTCCTTACTATATTTTTCATGAGGAGCATGGTCTTTTGGATTAGATGCTTTCACTATTAAAGAGTTTCAAAGTTAGAATAGGGGAGAGATGCATTCTTGTCACATATCGGAAAAGACCACTCATCTCCTCATCGAGTTGCTGAAAGTAAGTCGATGGATCTCATGAAGCTAAGCAGCACATGTTTAAAAGAGAATTGAGTGAATCAAATCTAAGCGAAAGGCAATCGAATATAGTTCGATCGATAGATTCAATCAATGCTTGTGAGGTTTCGTACTTTTACAAGGATATGCTTTTAAGAGGCAACGATGAATCTAAAATGTCAAAGAGGAAGGAAAAATTTAAGGAGCTACTTGCTTTAGTGAGATCATATAATGATCATGTATCAAAAGCCTCAAAGAAAGACTCTAAAAATGCTAAATGTATGTCATCGAGAATACAAAAATAAACTGTGCAAGTCATGGCAAGTCGAGTAAAAAATAACATTCATAAAGAAA
The DNA here is from genome assembly GCA_024708375.1 of Oxalis stricta. Classification (NCBI taxonomy): domain Eukaryota; kingdom Viridiplantae; phylum Streptophyta; class Magnoliopsida; order Oxalidales; family Oxalidaceae; genus Oxalis; species Oxalis stricta. Next base: position 3,731 of record JANIEQ010001892.1, read on the forward strand.
TTGGAGATGTTAAGTTTTGTATAATTGTTGTTGAAGCTCGAGATCATTCTAAAATGGAGCAATGTCTGTTGTCTTGAGATTCGTTGATAAAGGTGGATTTCGTGAAAGAGCGACTTTATTGGAAATTGTTCATGTAAAAGACACTTATGCATCAACATTATAGGATGCAATATTATTTGTCCTCTCGCATCATAATTTTGATGTTAATAATATTCTTAGGACAAGGTTATGACGGTGCAAGTAATATAAGAGGGGTATGGAATGAATTACAAGTTTTGATTTTGAAAGAATGTCCCATATGCTCATTATGCCCATATGGAATGTTGTGATCAACTAAAAGCTGCTCAAGATGAAAATATTGTTCATTTACTTTGATGAGCTTACGAGTGGAAATGGACTTAATCAAATTGATATTTTGCAAAGGGTCGGGATACACGATGGAGTTTTACATTTGAGGCGTGATACTAGTTTGATCAATATATTTAGTGCAACATGTGAAGTTTTGTTGAAAATTATTGATGATAGAGCTACTTCAACCTTACGTGAGGAAGATGCATGATATAAAACAATAACTTCATTTGAGTTTTTTTTTTTGTTTTATACCTCATAAGAAAAGTTTTTAGAATTTAGATTTGTTATGTTACACCCCAAATATTTATTAATTAGACGTAGAATTTTAACGTGTTAGCACTCATACATTCATCATATAATAAAACGCATGATTAGAATTAAACATTATCGTGACATTGGGTGCATTGTTATATTGTTACATAAAAAAGAAAAAGAAAAATGAAAGCTAATGGTCTCTATAGATTTCGGTGGAAGCTTTCACAAACCTTGTATAAAAAAAATATATGTATAATATATGTAATATATGGCCATGCAGGAAAAATATATATAATAATAATAAAAAGAAAAGAGAAAGAAAAGAGATAGAAACGGGAAGCTCCTTTGAAAAAAAAATTATTAATTAATAATAATAATATAATATACATGTTGCTTTTGATTATAAGGAATAAAGAAATGAAAAAAAATATATGGTGGAGATTAACTCCACCGACTCTACTATTAATATATAGTAGATAGATAGATGGAAGGAAAGAAAGAGATTGAACGAGGAAGGAAAGAAAAAATAATCGAGATGAGAAAGAGTTTAATAGAATCGAGTTGAGGAAAAAAAAATTACTCTCCTACTTGTGCAGAACAACTGTTTCTCGTGGAAGTAAAAGAAAATTTGGTAAGATTTTATTTGTTTATGTGTTCATCTACCTAGATAAAATATTTAATTGTTAAGCTTTAGTAATGGAAGTAGTAAATTAATTTTATGGTGGATCTTATGTACTTTTTAATCGGGTTGAATTATATTTATTAATTATTCTTATGGAGATACGGGAGTTCTTAATAAAAATGGATACTGATCTCATTTTTAATGTTAGAAACAAAAATAATGTTTTAAGTTAAATTATGAAATTGGGAAGGTTATATAATGATTTTTTTATGAGATTTATTGGTTTGAGTGCATTGAAAAGGACATTAGTTTGCATTTCATGCATTCACGGCACTTCATATAGAGTAGTGAGCCGATATTAATTATTGGAATTATTATAATAATATTAATGTTTTAGGTGATGTAGATCAAAGTTGGAATGTGCGATTAAGCAATCATGTAGTAGTGTGCGATCGCGGTGTTCTTCGAGATAGGTATTGCGTAGCTAAAGAGGTAAGTACCCGATACACTATATACTAATATAACGGTTTTCTAATAAACCGTATGTCCGTGGTTGTATATATATGTATATGTATATATATAAATGTGCTTGGAAAGTATGTTTGAGGAATTTGGTTGTGAAAAGTAATTATTGTGTATTGATTTGAGAATTGAAACGATATTCCTGGTTGGTTTGGTGAAATATAATTATTGAATCGAGGTTTCAAGCTTTCACTAATTGATTGACTTTAAAACCATTTTTATTCTTGAAATTCATATTAATTAATGGAAACTAAGTTCTAAATGATTTGAGAAGTGCTTGAGAAATAATTCGTGGAAATAAATTCGAGTTTGTTGGTGTAAGCGACTTTCATATAAATTTACGAAAACCAATTTTTGATTCTGGTTTTTGAGACTGGGTTCGGGATGATTTATCGAAGGGAAGTATAAATACTTCCTATTGGCACACGTGTAGGTTATGGCCATAGACCGAATTTATTGAGGAACTATCTAGTTTTGGGTTCCTGTCATTTCTAGAGTGACATTAGTAACGAGGACGGGCCCACGGTGAGGCCGAGGCTGGCTTTGTGCTAACCAAAGCCAAAAGACGTGGAGACGGGTCGTTACCATTTCCGTAACGAACGGGCCCACGGTGAGGTCGAGGTATGCTTTGTGCTAACCTAAACCAAAAGACGTGGTAAGGCGTATCGTTACGGTACTTAGACAAGATCTAGGTACCACGTGCCAACCGACCGACTTGGGTAAATGTCGGAGTTTCCTTGGTTTAATGAACCATTTTGATTTTGATCGAATTCGATTACGATAAAAATACATTTTAACTGAGTTTGAATTTTTAATCGATAAATTATTGTGTTAAAGCGGATTTGGATTTGTGAAGTATGAACTATGATAAGATTTGATAAAAATATAAATATATTCACTCCGTATTTGAGATAAATAAAGTTTTCAAAATCTTTTAATTGGTTTTGAAACTTCTATGGATATACTGAATATTGGTCTACCTTTATATTATTATATATGTATTTGGTACTTATCGAGTGCGTTGTCACTCATCCAAATAGTATATTATTTTTCTTTGCGGTTCATAGATTAAACTGTTCGAGAAAGCGCGTAAGGAGTCCGAGTTCGTCTCTCTTGAAGAATGTATGTTCTTTTTATTCATTTTCCATTAGAATTTACTCCGTGTTGGTAGAATAAGACAGATAATAAATTAATTGTAATAAAAATTTAACACTTGTTAATTGAGAAATTTTATCAGGCTGGTCTTAATCTCGGGTTGAGGAGATTAAGACGCCGGTCACGGCTAGGGTGGTTTCGGGTCGTGACATGTTAATCGTGCTTTACAACCGAAATCTCAAAACATATTGAATGCAATGCAGCTAGTTTCATCTACCAAGTCATCTATTCAAAATTTACAAGATAGAAGGGTGGGATGATAATTAAGAGAGTCAAATCTTTTTGTGAATGCCGTCAACATACGTTTTCCGAATTTAAATTACAAGATAAAAGGTGGGATGATAATTAAGAGGGTCAAATCTTTTTGTGAATCGTCAACATACCTTTTTCGAATTTAAATGCTCCTTATGCTAAAAGAGGAGGAAGGGCTTGCTAACACCAAGATGATATACCAATGGAGCATCATATATATATAGTAGAAGACCTAGAAAGAAATTTTGACAATTCAAAATTTGAAATGATTTGTAGAATGTCATGTCAGCTTTTATACAAAATTTATGACTTAAGTTAATTATGTGATTATCTCACATTTTAAATGGTATTTAATGTTGTTATTATTTATTGTAGGTTGTTTTGTTTATGTGCACATCATCAATACATCTTCCTCATCCATTCAGTGATACATTAATACAATTAATGTAATAAAATGCATCTATAACATAACAGTCTCTCAATATTTTTCATTTCATATGTAAAAAAAAATTTGTTTCATATTTTTATTTATTGACGCCCCGATAATATTATAATATATCTTATATATTTACTCTACTCCTATATATTTACGTTTCTACTCTTATATAGAACATGGATATAATTTATAAATATCCGTGTCAGATGAAAAAAAATAACTGAGGAGGTAAAAAATTTGGCTCGCCATCTTCACTTTCTTCTTCAATTCAATATGGCTGCCGACAGTGGTGAGTGGTGTATTGGATAATCACTTTATTAATTCACATTTCTTCTATTTGAATTATACATTTGTAGAAATACTGAATTGTACGATTTCGTTGATGAAAATAGGAGTATAAACTAATATTATCAACTATAACTTGTAGGGTGTTTTTCTTTCCTTTTCGAGTTTTATTTATTTTTCCACTACGAAGATCAATGCATCTGGTTTTAAAAATTTACAAGTTCTTTTTCTTTGTTGTCATTTTAACTCTAATCAATGGCCACTTATCTTATTCCAAGTATATCTCCATATATATATATGTGTTTCCAGGTTTGTTTTCATGCCGATAATAGTAAAAGACTTGCCATGAAAATTTGCCACATCGGTCATTTTAAGTGAAGAGCATGTATAGTGCCACAATCACTCTCTTTAATGCTTTCTTAGTATATCGTGCATTTAAATGCAGTTTAATTCCCTTTTACGGTTTGTGGGGTTATTGAAAATTATTTTGCTTTCTTAATGTTAAATATTAAGAAATTTTGATTTAAAGTCGTGTGGTCGATCAAAGAACTTTTTTGAATTTGATTATATTGTTTATAATATCTTTTTGATTGGTGAATGTAGTTATATATAGCCTTTCTATTTTTAAATTTCAATAATCTTCAGTTTTTTAATTTTGTTATGAATTCTATTAGTATAATTTGTATTTTTAGAAGTAGATATATGAAAATCAAAGATCTTCTCGAGTAAAATGGAGATTTGACATCTTGATACATCATTATTACTTCTCACTATCACTTTATAGGTAAATATTTAATAGAATGAATGAAGTATTCTTGATATAAAGTTTTGTTGTTTGCTTTAATATGTATAAATTTGTGCTTCGATCATAATTGTATGCTAAGTATTTGATGACTATATTAAGCTAGCTCTTGAAATGCAATGAACTATCTCCGACTAAGCATTTTAATGTAATTATGCGTTCGATGAGCCGAAGTCTCAATCTCGTATATGTTAATAGGATGATCTTATGTTTTTCGATCGGACAAAATGCCTCGCATCATCTTATTTCTTTACGAGTTGCAAAATTTCATTTTTTAATAGGATTTGTGCTTCTCATATTCTTCAATATAGAACTTGTCAATGTTATAGGAAACTTTTATTTTTTTGAAATTTCTACGAATTTTTAGTTGTTGAAGAGTAACAATAGCCTATGATGCATATTATGCTACACTTGCAGCTTTTTTTTCCAACTATTCTTCAAGTTACTATTTATGATATGCGATTACTAATTATTGTGATGTGTACATAATTTTTATTTTCAATATGTATAACATAATTAGTTATACAAAAATTTAAGTTTTCAGTTTTTATTACAAAAAATATAAAACTATAAGTGATATCGATACAATCCTCACGCAATGCGTGGATAAATTGGCTAGTTATTATAAAGTGGAAATCTTTAATGGTATGGTTTATATTCTTTCTCAGTCTAACGTCTCAAATTAAAGAGACTTTTCTTTTACCTAGGAAATCTTTGGCTCCCTCATAAAAAAATTTATGGTTCTAGTCCACCTTTTCCCAAATCCAAATAAAGTTACATGAATTGAACACCAAGTTCAATGATCATACGAGTGGAATTGCTTTCTCTTAGTTCCACATTAGATTCGAAAGAGATGTACATTTCACTTATAATTGACGATAGTTTTCGCTGTGGTACAAGAGATGTATCCTCGAGATTTCGTTGAGACATGAGAAGTCACAATTAAGGGTGAAGCTAGAGCATTTTGATCATGTGCGATAACTTCCCAAATTTTAAAGAACTATCAATTCTTTTAGATTTGAGTCAAAATGCTTAATGAGAACAAGAAAGTCGAGAGATTTATCCTCTTGTGTATATAATTATCACTCTTATTCATAACTATTCCTAGTTTCCACGAACACTACAGAACGATCATTTTTCGATGATGAACTATATCAAGAACGAAGCTCCGTAAAAAGATTGAATAGTAATTTCTCTTTGATTGTTTCTCTTATATGTTGAGAAGGATATTGTTGGAAAAATTACTATAGATTCAAATAGTAGATGATTTTTCATGACTTGAGAGAACGTCGGGAAACTTTTGACTTGTGTGTTGAGCTTTTGTAGATGAAATTGTATTTTGGATTATTTTATAATGATTATTAATTATCATTATCTTATCAATGATGATTAATTATCTTTTTATATTTTTATTATCACTTCATTATCAACACCACCCAAGATAATTCTTCGTCCTCCGTCCTTGAGCGTGTGCGGACTCTATAAAAAGTCTTTTTGGCTTAAAACATGCTTCTAGACAAGTGGTTTGATAAACTAACCATAGCTCTAAAATCATTTAGTTTTGTGCAATATTATTCAGATCCTTCATTATTCAATTTTAGAAAGGGAGAGACTTTTACCATCCTTGTTGTTTACATTAGTGAAATAGTGCTCATTGCAAATAGTCTTGACCATACTTTTTCTATGAAAGATTTTCGGCACCAAGCTTTCACCATCAAGGATCTTCGCTTAAGTTTTTCTTAGCATTAAAGTAGCTCGCAGCAAACAAGGTCTCGTTCTGTCAGAAAAAATTGATGACAGACTTTCACTCACGCTGGCATGATGACTCATGACAGTAAGTTTCAACTGTTCTGGATATCTCCTCTTCCAATTTTTTCTATATATATTATTTACTGTCAATTCAATTTCTTTTTGGCGATTCACCTGAGTTTTTATGTAAAGTAGTTGCCGGGTTTCTTTTCATTCCAATTTACTATAGAAAAAAGACTTCTGTTGTACAATTGTCTATGTTTGTTGGTATAAACTCCTACTAATTTGTTGATGCTTTCCTTTACGGTGTCAGATTTCTTTTGTTTGGCATTTTATTGGTGTATTTAGAGAACAATCCTTTTATTTGTGCCTCTGACAATCAAGTCACCAGAGGCCACAGAGCTCAATTTCAGACAATGCATAACACATTATTTTCAGTTTCTCTATTGACCTACCTAAGATACTTTTGGCTTCAATGGTCTTTGGGAGAAGACTATTTGACTATATGGTTCAGCTGTCAGAGTTGAAATAGTAATCACAATCGTGACCCTCCTTTCTTCACCCAAATCATCATTCCTTCATTATTAATATTTCTGATATTCTTTTTTAGTTATATCCCTCGTTAATTATATTCTAAAAAAAGTATTCGATACTTCTTGTTGTGCAATCATTTTAGAATATGTCTATTCCAGGTGATTCTTATTGTCTAGGCTTTAAACTATGATCATCGGGTAATGAATTAGCCCTTGTGATGTATAGGTGCTCACTATTCCCCGCTTAATTTGTGTAGGTTGCTATCTATCCTTGACAGTCTTTACCTTCTATATATATAGAAGGGATTCTAGACTATTTTTCCTAAAGTTATAGAAAAACCAATAATTGATGCTCAGAGATTAGCACGTTGGAGCAGATGTTGTTAGGTAAAGTTGAAAACTCTCACGACTTTTTTTTTTTTTTTTAATTCTCAGATTCTATTATTTACCTTACTACCTATGGGGTAATTTCTTCTGAAAACTTTCTCTAATTCCATTTATGTATGTCAATCCTGATCATTTATAGTTACTAACGCAATCATTATCCAATTTCCAATTCAAACATGGACTTAGTTTATAGATAGTCGGAGTATGGCAATGTATATATTATCTTTCTCAGCAGTACCATTGAGCCTTCTCTTTTAAATTAAATTTTCTACTCACTAATTTTTATGATGATGTAGGTAACCAACCAAATAGATCCATATGAGCTTCACAAACTCATTGCAATCCTGAACTCTCAAACTAGCTAGGGAGAATAACTATCATTGTAAGAAAAGGGGTCGAGAATGTGCGGCTCAATGTTCGTAGTTGGATTAGAGCAGTTTGATGAACTGGTGTTGATGT